>JANHZU010005988.1:15208-25946 GCA_032468055.1 Acrochordus granulatus | reverse complement strand
CCATGTCCAGTTCTAACTGTTGCTTCTTGACCAGCATACAAGTTTCTCAGGAGACAGGTAAGGTGGTCTGGTACTCCTCGAGACCTCTCTCTAATATTTAATAATATTCATTAAATATTATTAAATCTAATATTTACTGCCTATCTCCTGTTTTTTGAGCTTGTTACATGAGAACCAGAGTATTGAGTTTCACAGTTTGCTGTCCCCCCTTTGGGAAATGTGTTCATATAGTCCATATCATTTTTCTTTTTATATGAGACTGAAGAAGACTCCTGGATGGAAGTTGAAACGTTTCTCTGTAACATCTAAAAACAAAAGTCCAGTTGCCTTTTTAAATTTGATGTGCAAGATTTTTTTGCAATTTTGCTACAAGACATGACCCGGATTAATGAGAATATACATAGAGACAAGAAACAGTTTTGAAAGACTGTTGCCTTAACTGGGCACATTTCTTCCTCTTTCACTGAGCAGTCAATTCAGAAATGCCTACAGAAATTGTGAAAAATCTTTCACCCTTGTTGACAATGAGATTTTTACTAAGCAAATCTCCTTACAAGGTTCTGTCAGTTCCTGGGCACATGATTATTCAAATATTATGTGGGCGGGATATGAGAGAATGAGTAGAAATTTGATCAGGTTTTGAGCAGAGGAAATGACAACAACTGGAGAGATCAAAGATGCTACAACATAACTGAAGAAGGCAATTCAGCTCTGGCAATACCAAAGAATGTTCAAACTACCATACAGTTGTGTTCATTTCACACACTAGCAAGATTATGCTCAAAGTACTACAAGCTAGGCTTCAGCAGTATGTGAACTGAGAACTACCAGATGTACAAGCTGGGTTTCGAAGAGACAAAGAAACTAGAGATCAAATTGCCAACATTCACTGGATCATGGAGAAAGCAAGAGTGTTCCAGAAAAACATTTACTTCTGCTTTATTGACTATGCTAAAGCCTTTGATTGTGTGGATCATAACAAACTGTGGCAACTTCTTAAAGAGATGGAAGTACTAGACCACCTTACCTGTCTCCTGAGAAACCTGTATGTGGGTAAAGAAGCAACAATTAGAACCAGACATGGAAGGACTGATTGGCTTAAAATTGAAAAAGGAGTACAACAAGGCTGTGTATTGTTACCCTGCTTATTTAACTTATATGCAGAGCACATCATGCAAAATGCTGGACTGGATGAATCACAAGCTGGAATTGCAGGGAGAAATATCAACAACCTCAGATATGCAGACAATACTACTCTAATGGCAGAAAGTGAAGAGGAACTAAAGAGCCTCTTGATGAGGGTGAAAGAGAAGAATGCAAAAGCTGGTCTGAACCTCAACATAAAAGAAACTAAGATCATGGCATCTGGTTCCATTCATTCCTAGCAAATAGAAAGGGAAGAAATGGAATCAGTGACAGATTTTATTTTCTTGGGCTCCAAGATCACTGCAGACAGTGACTGCAGCCATGAATTTAAAAGATGCTTGCTCCTTGGGAGGAAAGCTATGGCAAATCTAGACAGCATAGTAAAAAACAGAGACATCACCTTGCTGATGAAGGAAGGCTGAGCAGCCAAGAACAGATGCCTTCAAATTGTGGTGCTGGAGAAGACTCTTGAAGTCCCTTGCACTGCAAGGAGATCAAACCAGTCAATCCTAGAGGAAATCAAACCTGAGTGTTCACTGGGAGGACAGATATTGAAGATGAAGCTCAAATATTTTGGCTACCTAATGCAAAGAGAGGACTCATTGGAAAAGACCGTTTTGCTGGGAAGGATTGTGAAGAGTTGGACATGACTTAGTGATTGAACAACAACAGGCCTCTCAAGTGATTTTTGTTCAATGAAAAAGAGATTAGTCTGCATACATAATAAAGTAGTGCAAGAATACCACATGCCATCTATGAAAATTTTTTTTTTTTAATGTAAATCCTCTTTCACTAAACTGCCAAAAAGAAATAGAGGAGAACTCTGCTCTGGCAGTGCTATGGGAAGAACAATCTCATGGTGAGAGCACCAGATATTTAATGATATCCACCTATTATCTAATTCAAAGTTAGAGTGAAATTAAAGCCTGGCTTCAAGAGCTCTTGAATCAATGTTTATTTTGGCACTGTGTTACTGCATACTGTCAATATAGAATCTGTAATTATTAGGGAAGGGGGGAACTGAGGCTATGAATGTATAGAATTGCCTTGATTGAATGGTAATATTTTTAAATATCAGTATGAAATATTAATTAGATATTGAGTATGTGCTGAAATGTAGATGCTACAGGCTTTCACTCTGATTAGATAGTGAGTGGGAATGTCTCTGGGCAAGAAGCATATCATGTGAAGAAGAAGAGAACTGTTATTTGTATCAGAAAATTTTTAGCAGCAAATGAGTCTTCAGAGAAGATATTTATTTATTTTCAATCAATTTATATCCCATCAATATTCAAAAGCGAGTTTAGGTAGCTCACAAACAACAGAACTAAACATTAAAACAAAATAACATTAAAATAGAATTAAAAACAGGATGAAAAGGAGATAATAACATATGGAAGCTATTCCACATTCTGAAGCTGTATTTGTTTCCCAGATGCTGACTGAACCCTCTGGTTAATGGTTAATTCAATATTGGGTTATTCTTAGCAATACTGAAGCTAACTATGATCTCTGAGAGATGAGTTAACTTGATATATTACCGGACAGAATAAGATGTGGCTGATTTAACTTTGTTTTGCCCAACTAGGTAATTGATGAAGAACTAACCTATGCTGGAGGTCAGATGGAGGAGTTATTACAGTCTACAGATGCCATATTTTGCTTGGAAGAAACTTCTTACTTTGGAACGGGCTTTACCTGCCTGCAAATGGTTTTGGGACACAAAAAGTATTGCAGATTGCTGCTGATGGACTGTTCACATTGATACCAATATTGTTATAAGAGTGTTTATAGATTTAATTACATTGCTAGTTGCTCAAGTGACGTAAGTGGCAAAGAACACTTATTGTCAATTTCTGACAGTATGACATATACAGACTGTCCTATAGAAGGAACACCTGCGACAACAATCTATAAACCACTGCCCTCAAAATTGGACTACTGTAATGAACTATGGAGAAAAATCCAAAAGCTGAAGCAGTTGTACAAAGTAGAGCGAGGTTACACAACAGGGTCCCTAACTATGGCGCTAACAGTTCTGTACAGCTTAAATAATGAGCTATTAAGCCGTATTTAAGTACTGTATTACCTTTGGATTAGAAGGCCTTAAACAGCTCAGGTTCTGGTTTGTTTAAGGCACCATCTTCTTTATAAGTCTACCTAATGCTTCCAAAGAGGCGCAGTGGCTGAAGGTCGGCGGCCCAAGTTCAAGATCTGGCGTTGCAGCTCCTGCCCACCTAGCAGTTTAAAAGTGTGCAAACCTGAGTAGATAGGTACCGCCTCTTCTGGTGGGAAAGGTAACAGTGTCCATGCACCTATGGCATCTAGTCATGCTGGCCACATGACCACGGAAGCTTCCTCAGGCAAACACTGGCTCTTCGGCTTGGAAATAGGGATGAGCACCGCACCCTAATGTTGGTCACGACTGGCAGGGTAACCTTTACCTTTAATGCTTCCAAAGCGATGATAATGCAATGGTTTGTTGATATTCATTAGTGGCTGTGTGGAGAAGCACCTTCTCTGTTGTGATACACACAATGTGGAATACTTTTCCTATTATGAATAGGGGGATTCCTAGTGGGCATGTTTTTGCCATCAATTAAATAATCAAATTATCTGTTGTCTAGGTATTTTCCAAATATTTCAGACTAATGATTGCCTACCTTAACACTGTGGATAAGAAGCTTAATTTTAAAATACAGTGGAACCTCGCAAGACGAGACTGATCCGTTCTGGAAGAATACTCTTAGTGCGAAATGCTCTTAAAGCGAAATGAGGTTTCCCAGAGGAAACAATGGAAAGTCAGACCATCTGTTCCACGGCCCCAAAAATATTCACAAAAAAATCATTTTCACCGGAATTTGATGTAGAAATGATTGTCCCTAACATCTGAAACAAGTAACCATGATTAACACACGATATAAAGCAGAAATAGAGCAAACTAGCCAGCACTTACGCTTCGAGGTTGCTGCTCGGCCGGCAACTGTCCGGCACCCCTTGCTGGCTCAGAGGATCCGCTGCCACCGCTGCTGAGGCAAAACTGCCTTTTCCCTCAGCAACTCCTTTCCAGGGGTCTTTTGTGGATGGTTTGGAAATGTTTCTTGCCTCCGTACTATGAGGGGAGAAGAGCCAGGCAGCAGGGGTCGGGCTTGGAATTTCTGCTTTATAAAGCAGAAATTTTGTTTTGTGTGTGTGCGTGTGCACGCGCTTTGAGAAAAATCCCACCTGGCACGAGGGAGACGAGAGAGAGGAGAGGAGGGGGAGGGGACTGCCTGGAGAGATAATCTGGAGTCTGAAGTCTCGGGAGTTCCATCTCTTGAATGCCTTTCACTTAATTTACTCTGTTTACACAGCGAGAGAGGAGAACCTTCATTGTGAGATTTCCCACGCAAGCTCATTGCGTGGTCTCATCTTGTGATCAGGATGGTGCATACATTCTGGCAAGGTCAGTCACACACACACTTCTCTCGTGCTTCTCGATGATTTCCTGGTCTACTTGAATCACCTTCTTATCGCCTTTCATTTTGCACTTCTTCAAAAGGAGTGAATTTTTTGTTTATTTTGTTCAAATTTTGTATATGTTATATACGTACAGTATGAGGCAATAAAATTTCAATAAAGTACATATATTCATGCGTTCAAAGTTGGGTTGATGTGAATATTTCTGGAGAGGGGGCCTATAGCTTTCATCTGATTCTTAAAGGTATCCATGACTCAAAAAAGGTTAAGAACCACCGCTATAACTATACATCCAGTGCTGTTAATACTGAAAAGACTTATCAAAACAATACAAACCCAATATCAATTATTTGGACCTTTGTGTCATTAATGAATGACACAAAGCTCTTTAATGGTGCCTACTTAGAGTGAGAAATGCTGCTCAGTCTCCTTCCTAGAATTATTATACCAAACATACCTATTCCCTTTGATTTTGAACCTTGTGCATACCATGTTCTTGCCCATCTTTTCCTTGGATTACACAGCTATATCCAGAATCTTTAAACCGTCTAAGGAATCCAGGAACAAAATGTTTATTGAGATAATCCTTGCTATTACACTGTTCTTCCATCCAATGTAATTTTGTATGAATGTGTGCACTGAAGTCAATGCAATCAGAATAGCATGGGTAATCCTGAATTTATAATTCTTATATTTTAAGAGATTAGTTTTGTTGTATTGAATAAGAATATTGAACTCATCTGAATATTTCAAAGGCTAAATTACACTTTAGGTAAGACCCAAGACAACTAATCCTATTTAAAAGGCTCTGAATATCTATAATTACATCAGAAAAGGCATAAAATGGGCTTTATATTGCATTAATTCAGATACAAGTGAATTAATACAAGTGTGAGTTTCTGATAGATAATTTCATGTAGAGGCTTTTTTCCTAATAGATGGTGCTACAGCTTTTAGTCAATACAATACATATTAACATTGCATCTTGTGGTATACTATGTATGTTGAACATACATACCAGTATTTAGTCAAGGACATGGAAGTATATGTAGAAGAACATGAATATTAGTATTCTGTCTTTCATTTACAGGAGTCATGTGAGAAAGAAAATTATTACACCAAAGACTGAGTATTCCTGTTTTTCATGTTCACCAATTTATCTCTCCCATCCCCATACAGGATGTTTATTGTTTGTTCATCCCAGTTCCTTAAAAGAGGACTAGCCAAAAGGGGAGAAATGGTGTGAGGATGGGAATCTGCAGTGGACATGAGAAGGGTTAACTTTTCTTATCCTTTGATGAGAATTTTTAACTTTAAAAATATTGTCCTTGTTATACTTGGAAAAGATCAGAACAACTAAAATATCAATGATCAGATGATTTGGACAAAGATGGAAAAACAAGAAACCTACAATACAAACATTAAAGGTAAAGGTTTCCCCTGTCAGTCGTAGTCATCTCTAGGAGACAATGTTCCTATCTGTTTTATAACCAAAGAACCAGCGTTGTCTGAAGATGCTTTCATAGTCATATGGTCATGCATGGAATGCTATTACCTTTCCCATCGAAGGTAGTACCTGTTTATCTTCTTGCATTATTGCTTTGAAACTACTAGGTTGGCAGGAGCTAGGGCAAATAACAGGAGTTTACCCTGTTACGCAGCAGCTCACCCTGTTACGCAGCAGCTCTTGTGTCTCAAACTCAAGCCGCCAACCTTCCAGTCAACAAGCACTCATCTTAACTGCTCAGCCACTGCACACCCAATACAAACACAGCCAAAGTAAATTTTTAAAAAAGTTACAAGATTGGGCCTGTGTTTCTAAATAAATATAAAAATTAACTATTGCACAGAAATTAGAGTAAAATTGCAAAAATCTGCTCCTGCAAATATTTGCAAGGTAATAGGGTTTTTTTGGGGGGGGCAGAAAAGATTTATTGAGCAGACATCATGATCAGTTAAAGGTTTACTTCATTCTGATATATGAAGCAGTCCTCCCAGATGGATCCCACAAACATTCAATGTTTGGTGAGCAGATGTTGAGTATATTATATGAATCAATGCTCCTGTTAATAAACTTGGAGGTGGCTTCTGATGCATTCGATGTCATGGAATCACACAATTATTTCTTATAATTTTTTAATACAAACATAGCCAAAGCATATTAAAAAAAACTTTAAAAAATGCAAATATTTGCAGGAGCAGATTTTTGCAATTTTACTCTAATTTCACTCTAATTACTGTTCTTCACATGTTTCTTTGAATCAAGAATCTGTTCTTTTTTTTTTTAAAACAAACTATCAGGCTGTAAGATTATAAAAGTAAAAAGGAGAACATAAGATAGCCAGACAGGAAGTTTATGCATTTATCAAATCAAACTTTGTAAACTATGTTTCCATGAAGACATCCATCCCTAAACAGATAAAAATGTAAATGCAAAGGTTGAATATCACAAAAAAGTGAATAAACTTTTTTATTAACCACTCGGATAAGGAAATATAGTTTTGTTTTTCTTGCTTAATCTGAATATATATGAACTATTTACCTTACTGGTTTACTAAAACACTCATAAACACTTTTTTTCTGTAGCAAATACTCCTACTTCATCATGACCAATCATACAAGTATTTTTGTTCTCACCAACTGTATCATTAACTTTATCCTCCTTACATGGGGCATATCTTCTCTCTAACCAAGTGTGGAATAGGCTGGATAAGTGCTGGTAGGAGGAGCATACAATTTACTTCATTAAACATAGAGACACAACAAAAGGAACAAAAATGCATCTGCTATGAAGCCCCAGAAAATAGAGAGCGAAGCCCAAGCTAAATCAAGAGTGCAACACATTCCTGACAGTAAAATCTGCTGTCATCTCCCATATATGATTGGTCCATTATCAAAAACAGGCTTCTCTTTTGATATTAATAAAATAAGCATTCTTGATATGTTAGCTTTGTAACATGAACTGCAGTCATATTATAAAATCAAAATACTGAAAGGGCTCCTTGATACAGTAATGCTAGCTGGAAATTCTGGAAAATGTGGTTCTGCAAATCCACAGGACCATCACTGGAGGATACAAGTTTCAAAAAATGAGAGTTAAGACAGAGCAAATAAAGACAAAGGCTGAATTTTCATCCTGTACTAATCTATGACTTGTTTAGCCATAGCTTGTTAAATAAGTCATAATTATTGGAACCATGCATATGATGCTAAGTTATCAACCACGGATTACAAATCATGTCTAAACTCACATATGTTAACCCAAAAGAAACCACATCCCATTAGTGTAGTATAGTTTGAAATAACGCTATGCCAAATCCTCTGTACAGCTTCTATTTTCCCACCTCATTCTCAGGGTTCTTCAGGTTTCTTTGGGAGATAGTTTTGAGCTTCCTTTACGGTTATGGGGCAGTGAAGAATCCTATATTACTACTGCACATTAGTACACTTTTCTCCATTGCTCTTCAGCCTCCATAGATGTTCTCATTTGATTTGAAAAAGATCCTTCATATTTTACTAAAGTGTTGGAAGCATTTTTCAAAGAGTGCAGACTCCTGAACAAAAGAGCTGTATGATAAAAAGATAGGACCGTGACATTTTCTTTACCTTTAAAAAAAAGAAAATCAACTTTTCCACCAACTGAGAGAAAATTGCAAAGTTTTGTCTCTAAAGAGTCTCTTTAGAGACTCTTTAATTGGTAATCTACCAATTACATTGGTAATGGATCTACATGAAGGCTGTATCTTCACTTAAAGAGAAGAAGGAGCTTCATCTGGATGTATTTGGCAACTTCTTCAGACAATCAAATCTGCTACCCTCAAACTTCAGGGAAAAGTTTGAGAAAAATAAAGATGGAGGAACAGCATGAAAATTGGCAAAGTGTGAACTTAATAAAGAAAGGAGGCTGATACATCAATAGATCTCTAGTCTTTCCTCCATGCACATCCCCAAAAATAGCAAGGTGTAAACTTAATAAAGAAAGAACGGAGGCTCTATATTAATAGATCTCTGGTCCTTTGCTACGCATGCACACACCCCACAATAGCCCCACCTATAAAATCTAAAATATATTTTCAGAACTGGCATCTTTTCTCTAAAATAGTTAACACCTTGAACCTAGTACCTGAAAATCAGACTTGGCCTCCAGTTCTAAAATTCTATTTCTCGTGCCCATTTCTGAGGACCTATTTCCACAGTAGGACTTACCTCTGAATAAAATGCATAAAAAATACAGCTCAGCTGAGGTATAACAAGAAGCATAGTCCATACTGAAATTCTGCACTGCTGAACTGTTTATTAAGGATGGTTTTGCTACTGTAACACCTAATCATAGTGCAAGCTGGGTAGTATTACATTTCCCATTATTTTCAATAATTGTTCACCTAATTATATAAACTGGCTAAGCTCAATCTGTCTTCTCTCAAATTAATTTACTTTCCACTACATATTACGAGATACATCTCCCTCTGCTACTTGTATATCTGTAGCCACTCTTATTCATTTAGGACAATTTTCTCATTGAAATGAAATTATTTATTATAACAATAAGGATAATGGAATTATATAATGTGAGGAGATAAGAGGCAGCTGCATTGAAGAAAGCAATCTCTTCAGTTTTACTTTCTTTTTTTTCTTCATTAGATCATATATCTCAGGTTACAAAGCATCTTAGGACTGAAGGGTCTCCTATTTTGTATTTTCTTCCCCCAACTGCAAAATGTTACATCCAAAGGGGATCAATAAATACCTTCCTGAATACAGTAAACCAGGAAGAATACCTGGGATACTCCCTTTATAAAAGCGACCAAAAATGAATGCAAGATTTACAACTGACTACAACAGCTATTACTTCAGCAATTTATTCTGAAGTTAAATCACTCAAATCACCCTTTTCACTAAAAGGAAAACATGTGAATATTCCTCCCAATTATCTAAACTAATGGACGCCTTCTGTATTGAGAAACAGCAATTCTAACAGTGACGATAATCAACCCTGAAACATGCCAGAAACATTCTGCAAAGCCTCTAAAGATAGATTGTGTACAATGAGAGGTTAGAAATGAAAAATAATACGATGAAAGTTGGTGATGGACAGCTTTGGGGTACAACTGCCTATTAGGCTGCCAGAACAGGTCAGATGCAGTTGCAGACATTACACAATCTCCCTATGTAAGTCCACTGCTTTGAAAGCCACACTGGTTACCAGTTTGTTTCATTCAAGAGGATGGTTATCACTTTTAAAGCGCTTCATGGCTCAGAGTCTGCATATTTTCAGGACTACTTTCTTCACTACTGCTGCCTATCTGATATAATATTTTGGATCCCTAAACTCAAGGAGTGCTGTCAAGAGAGGTCTCAGGGGTGGGCTTTTCAAGGTCATTAAAATCTGGCTTTTTTAGCAGGCCCACATGTCATGGACTGTTTCATCGTGTAATGTGGAAGAACTCACATTCTCTTGTAGGTAATTTTCAGAAAAATCACTCATACTTTAAATAGCACACAGACTTGAAAGTCTAGGTAAAAAACAGCAAGATGAAGAAGGTTTTATAAAAAGCAACATCAACATCTCTTCACATATTTATCTACCCGATATCTTCTTAACATCTGCTGTAAATCCAAACCCAGACACAAAAAGGCAATTTGAATAGATACCCAGCTTGGAAAGAACTTTAGAGTGGGAAGTATATCTAAGTGTTTTCATCTGGTGCAAGGAAGATTAGCTGGGGAAAAAAATGGTAAAGGTTTCCCCTTTCAGTCATGTCCAATTCTAGGGGATGGTGCTCATTTCCATTTCCGAACTGAAGAGCCAGCATTGTCCAAAGACTCTTTCATGGTCATGTGGCTGGCATGACTACATGCCAAGGTGCATGGAACACTGTTATCTTTCCCACCAAAGGTAGTACCTATTTATCTCCTTGCACTTTGCATGTTTTTGAACTGCTAGGTTGACAGGAGTGAGGCGGGAGCTCACCCTGTTACGCAGCACCTGGGTCTTGAACTCAGGCCGACGACCTTCTGGCAAACAAGCCAGCATCTTAATCATAGGCCCTTATTTAGTTGTTGTTGTTCAGTCGCGCAGTCATGTCCGACTCTTCGCGACCCCATGGACTACATTACGCCAGGCCCCCCTGTC
>JANHZU010005988.1:0-15108 GCA_032468055.1 Acrochordus granulatus | reverse complement strand
ATTCCCAGCGCTTCCTCCAACCACTGGTGATACAGGAAGGGTATCACACACTTTCGGAGTATGACAGGATAGTCATGAGCCATCAGAAGAATGTGCGGGAATTCAACATTCTCCATCATGCTGAATGCCTGATCATCCAAAGCAATAATCATGATCTCATGCCTTTGGATAAGCATTTAACCATCCCGCAGGCACCTTGCTCTGCTTGAAAGAAGATGCCCTGTGCTAATCAGCAACCTAAGCTACCTGCCAAGCACTGCAAATAGTGAGAAAAACATATGGACAATGCCTGCTTTTGGATGTCCAAAGCAAAAGATGCATGCTCTCCTTCGCTCTGATGACATGTGGTTTGCATACAACATGGATGGGTCGTTCAAGTACAAGCTTAAAGTAGTTTCATAACATGCTGTTGCTTCGGTCCTCAACATTCTTGCAGTGCCAATGCATCTGGGATTCCACTAAATACCATGAACTCAGATTTACTGGAAGGGGATAATCTTATTCTCTTGATCTTCGTCACCAACCCCTTGGCTACAAATAGAGATGAATGAGGTTACTCCTAGAATCATCAATACTCTTCCTCCAATACCAGGCTTTTTTTCAACCTGACCTATCATGCCACTGCTGCTGCCTTGGAAGAAGTGATAGTACTATAATCCACCTCTTTACAATAGTTATCTCTCCTTGATCAACAAATCATATGAGATAGTGTCTCCCTAGTGATATCTACCTATCCCATTAGATCTGGCAAGAGATTTGGCAGTTCCCATCTACAAAAGAACACCATCTGGCAATATTAGAGAAGAAAGCCTTTTCTGTTGTAGTACCCACCTCTGAAACATCATCCAGTATTCATTGGACTGGCCCCAAGCTTACTGGTTTTCACAAGACCTTGAAGACCTTGCTTTGCAATCAAGCCTGGGGCCTTGATACTCTGAGTGAGCCTGTTTCTTGGCTATATTTATTGTAAATGTTTTTTTTTATCATTGATTGGCTGCTATTTTATATTATATGTGACTTTTATTCTTTTACCATTTTTGATAGCTGCCCAGACTCATGTAATTGAGATAGGTAGCCATATAAATTTAATGAATGAATAAACATTCTTGCTATGGCATCCCTCTGGCTAGCCCTTTAACTGGCCTAGTTCTCCCAGGCATGAATTGTTTAGTGTATTTTTTGGGGGGGTGAGATAAAGTTGTGGGAATGTACTTGGATAGCTCTAACAGGGGTTAGGATTGGGGGAAAAGCTGTCAAGCTTTTTCAATATAAGACAAAGGTGGAATTTATTTATTACCAGCTTTTAGTTCACGAGTTTCAGACAGTGTAGACATACTGCCTTCTCCAATTATTTTCCCTCAGTAACATGCCCTGTGAGAGAGGCTGTCGGATCCCAAGTAAGCTTCCATGGCTGAAAGTGGACTTGAATATCTCCAGGGCCAATGTAGCACTTTAACTGCACTTCATTTAATGTGTCCACTTACATCTACAAAACAACAAAGCTGACAATATTAGTTTTGCCCAAAGAAGCAAGCAGGCCTAATCTAAGGGTAAAAGGTTTTTTTTTGAGGAGTAAATCTTATTTTAAATCAGAAGGCACCTGATTTCAAAAGCAAGAGAATGGGAAGCAAGAGACAGGACTCCTCCCTGTCTCTCTGTGTAGTAAAATCACCACCCATCCCACAACATTGAATCAAAGTTGAAACTAACAGAAATACAATATATGTTGTCATTCAGACTGTGGAGCAATCAGACACTTTCCACATGAACAGCAGCAATAATCCAGTGTTGAGTCCAACGATCTCTCACAGTAATTTCTTCCCCCAACTTTTCTACAACCATTCTTCAATGGCACTTAGATTCAAGATGCCTCCTTCATTATGCTGTATGTTCCTGAAATGCCTGTTGGTTTGCTCCAACACTCTGTACAGCTGCACCAAACCTAAGCCAAGAGCAGCAGTGATATAACCCAACTATTCTGTTGTCATGGCAGACAGGAAACTCAAAAGCTAATAGTCCAAGAGATAATACAACTTCCAACCACATCCCTTAAAACAAAATACTTTCTACCTGAAACAATTATATTTTTTTCTGTGATTTATATAAAAAACCCTCCAAAATATATGATTTTTCTAATGCATAAACCACACAAAACAGCTGTTTATACTCAAAGCAGCTCATGCTTGTAATGTTTTCAACACAACTTCAACCAAAGCCAAACCATATTGTACCACAGCATAATCTCCAATTCCAGCTTTTTACTTCCTCCTGCTAACTGACCATTTCATACATTACAAAAGATTGTAATTCATTCAAATGAGTTTGTTTCTCTGTTCTTTATTACCGAGTGCAAAAGTATAAATCACTTGACGTTCAAATATAATAAATTACCTAAAATTAAAAGCAACAGCTTTAAAACAAAAATAAAAAACAATATTACCATTAATCATTTTTCATCAAAGCCCCAGTAAAACAATACAATTTTCTCCATTTCTAAATTTCAATAGGGATTGGAGTAACAGTCGAGAGCCCACAGTTGCCACAGAATTTTTTTCATGCTCATTAACCTAAACTCTTTTAGTGATAGGTCGTAGCACAGTGATTAAGATAAAGAAGAGTAAAAAGAGTATACATGTGGTAACATCCTCTCTGATATTCCACCACTACCCTGTTTAGAACTTCTAAAATCAGAACACAGACCAAGGCTCAGAAACTAATGGCAAGTAAGTATAGTTGGTTCCAAACTGGTGATATATTTTTGCATCCAACAAGAACAGGATCATCACCTATTATATTACATAAATTACCTTTTCACGGGCAGCATGTTACCTTGATTTAAATGAGAGGCATTGAAGACATTGATCACTATAGCTACATCTTCTCTTCCAGAGGATACTGCTGGCTAGTCAAAACTATCCAATGATGCTCCTGGCTGCAGCAGCTACTTGGTCTCCACCAGGAAGTTTGATTGGCTTAAGAGTTCTTTGAAAAACACACCTGATCTTGCAACTTCATACAGTCCAGGTCCATTTACAAACCTCTTGTCTGAATTGAACTTTTGTCTTTAATTCCTCACTGTGGCCAGAATCAGGCTTTCTACAACTTCCAAATCTTCAGTTATTAAAAACACCTGGGTATTATCTCCACCACAGCAGAGTTGTAGATGTACCCTCCCAACTGTTTTCTAAGACAAAACACAATACTGAACCCTGAGGAGCTGTATAAACCAAGGGTGTGATGCTAAGCAATAATATCCCAAGATTATCTTCTGAGGCTTTTTGGTCAGAAGCACCACAAACAGTATCCCAAGACTCATACAGTCAAATGTGCCAGAAAGATGCCATGATCTAGAACAAGAACATACAATTAAAAAAAATCACAAGTGGCCAGATGGAAAGTTCAATAATGAACCAAGGCCATAAAGGTCTCTTTGCCAAAGATCTCTTCACCAAGAAAGGAAAGACTATGTACCCCTCCCCTCTGCCAAACCACTTTCTAGCCAACTGGGAGGAGTATGATGATTCTGCATATTGGGGAACAAGGAAGGAGCTTCCTCTCATAACAGTCTTGGTTATATCAGATCGCAAGAGCAAGAGCAGCAGCTTTTAAAGCAGTTTGCTTGAGAGACATTTCAAGCAATATCTTCTCCTTCCTCTGCTCTCTTATACCCTCCTCACTAAGGCAGATCTACTCAGGGACTCTTCCAGTTGAAAGCAATTCTAGAGCTCTGGATACTCTAACAGGGTTGGCAATGCTGTGGGAGAGCTGAATCCATTCATTTCAGCTCACCTGAACTGGAAATCCATGTTGTGGTTTTAACGATACTGTAATTCCATTTCCCAGTGAATAAAAAGCTCACCTTGCCCTTAAGCATGAGGACCTGTAAGGATACTGCTAGTTTGACAGCTTTGCAGCTCCCCTTCAGTAGCCAAGAAAAAAATGAGTAAAGCTAAACAGAGGTCTGTCAATTCTACCTGGTTCTTTTGCACTGGGAAACTATCTTATTCTTTTGTCTTCTCTCCCCTTCTTGTGGACTTGGGCAATAAGATTTTCTACCTGCAGCACCTGCAGACACTCAAAGAAAGACAGTGATCTTTAGTACTAGTTCTCAGTATTACAAACAGAAGTTGCTTCAAACTGTTGCTGAGGGTACAGGAATGGAAACAGGGAAAGGATGGAAGTTTGTCATGATGTCATGGAGCTTGGCTCATCCTCCGACTTCCTTTTTTCAGCCAGGTTCCAATTGGCATTCAAGGAGGAAAAGTCTCTCCCACGTGCCAAGCACTGCAAATGGCCCTCCTTAAAAAAACTCGTAAGGGGTACAGATGCCCATTCCGCAATGCAGTAGATGTTTTGTAGGCGCTGAGTGGATGCTGCTCAGCAATGCAGTAGCATGGTTATCTGACCATCTTCCTGCTGTAGCTGATTCACAAAAGATGGACTTTTTTCAGTCCTAGTTGACACCAAATAAAAATTAATCCAAAGAAAACATGGACTGGTCCTACTGCTACTATTCATTTTAACAGATAACAGGAAAATAATAAGAAAAAGCCAGCACTGAATGTAGGGAAGAGGCTGACCATATCATCTATTCACTGGATGGCTTTATTGCACCTCTCTATTAGATAGGAAAAATAATGACCACCCATTTTAAAAAAAATCACATTTATATACTATGTGATATAATGAACACAAAACTGTGTCATTCTTAGTTAATCCTTCCTTTTGCTGTCCTACATCCACGAGGGAAATAAACTATCCCCAGACTTATTTGGACCAGTACAGGAGACAAACTGTTCTAAAAAAAATAATCTGGAACCAGCCATTTCAGTAGATTCTCTGTTGTGAAAGAACGCAGCTTGAGTCTAATTTAGCAGCTTCTCAAGAGCAATGAAGAACTAGTGGCCCTCTGAATGAGGCTGAACAATGACTCCTACCATCCCTTCCTCTTTGCCACACTGGTTGGGTTGGAAACTGTTATTCAGCAATTTCTGGAGGTCCACAGGATCTCCAAGCTTGGCGATGTAGAGTAAACTAGCTCCTGAGTCAACATTTTACTGTTCTGATAACATTCAGTTATATTTTGGGGGATGGGGATGGTGGGAGAGAACTACAGAAGTTCCTTTGACTATAGCAGGTAATTTCTCCTATTATTAACAGCAACAGCAAAAGAAAATGAATAGAATAAATACATGAAACTTTCTTCATCTAACAGCCCACGGAAAGATAGAAATTCAACATGTTTCCACTGAATATTCCTTACCAGCACATGTCCAACTTTATTTTTTTCTGATTCCATTACTCTCTGCCAGTAACTGGCAGCTTGTTAGAGAACAGGTCCCTGTTACTTTTCCATAGATCATCACAATGTCACCAACATTAGCCAGTTCATTCCTATAAAAAAGCAACAACCAAGTTAATTTTTGGGTTTTTTACTGCAATTATGCAATATTTATGCTTATATGACAAAAATGTATTTGTGCATTCAAGACATGACCCATTATTTAATTCAAGTTTTGCAATATAAAGTATGAAATATACTGACTAGCAAAATGTTACAAATAAAATATCTTCACGTGCTTATTAGCTAGAGTAACCCATCATATCAAATACATACTACAACTACTGATGAAATCTTTGAACAAGGCAGTGAAACAAGTTTGTGCATGGAATTTTCAAGTTCAATAGAACTCTGTCTCCTGGACCATGTACTGGATTCTCCCGCCCAATTCACATGTACCATTTTAGTGCTAGAGACAAGGCTCTTGTCTACTCTTCAAAAGCAGTCTATCTTCAAGAACATATCTTACCATATATATAGAATAATCTTCCAATGACTGTACTTAGCTTAAGACTGCTAAACATTTTGGATCTTTTAATTTAACAAGACTAAGACAATCTCTATATATATTCCCTTCCTTTCCACATTAAAATAACTGCCCCTGTTCACATCTTTTGAATTTCATCTGTGAATGAACACTGTTTCAATGGTGCTGAAATAACTCAAGAAGACATTTAAGAGGTTTTCTAATTTGTTTTTTGTTTTGTTTTTAGTAGCACCTGAGCCATGCCTTGTCAATGCAAATATAAATGAAATACATAAAACAGTCCTCTGATCTGGTAAGAGAGTACAGAAGGACATAAATCATAAATGTAGCAAAGTTCCAAGTTGTTTTGTGTTCCTTTTTACAGACTTTCTGCTCACACACAACAGAAAGATACTGCAGTAACACTTAGGTAATACAAAGCACAGGTTTTCATTCAAGTTTTCTTCTAGTATAAATTGCTTTCCTGAAGTAGTTTTTGTCCTGTACTCTAAGGAACTGCATTAAAGCTTTACTTAGAAGTGGGCTATCTAGAGCAATTTTCAGAATCTTAGCCTCCTCCAAATATGATGGCCTATAATTCCCACCATCCTGATTGCCTGAACAATTACTGCTTTAATGGTGGGAATGCCAGCCTCCTCTGAATATGAAGGATATAGATTGAGAGGGTCTACAAAAATCTAGACACATTCCTCAATGGCAAGGAAGAGGCACAGAAAACTAAATATTCTGCTGCTATTTGGTGCATTTTGATCTCAGCAATCCACATCATGTAACCCTAAAAGGCATGCCAGGGATTATGGTGAGGAAATCTCTCACAAGCATACAGATCAGGGAAGAATTATCTCTGGCTAGCCGTGAGTTTGGAAATAACTTTGCCAAATTTCTAATTGCCTTACCTTAGAATTCTGGTATCTGATACAGTTTCCAGATCTCAAACTACCTGGAAGCAGAAGAAGCCGAAGACTGCCCTCAGATTTCATTTCAGTCCTTTTTTAAATCGCAGGATCGGGTACAACTAAATAAAAGTGTGCCTCTGAACACGTACAGAGTTTTTGTCTCACCACGAGAAAGCAAAGCCGAATCAATATGCATCTTCACCGCGGTGCGATAAACCGCTACCTGATTTTCTCTTGGGGGCAAGAAGAACGGAGGACAAAGAGGACTGATACCTCAACCGAATAATAACAACATCCCTTTGGACCATCTGAGAAGGAGTACTCATTCTGTATCTTACCCCGGGAGGAAGAGAAGTCCGGGCGCCCAATTCAGGGTGCGGCTGACCCCTTCCTGGCCGGCTGCATCTCGTCCGCCGCGCCTCGCAAGCACAGGAGGGACCGCGCTGGAAAGGCGCACGCGACCTCGACCGTCCGCTCCCGCCCTTTCGGCGCCCAGCAAAGTTACCGGCCCGGGGAGCGGCGGGCGCAAAGCGAGGCAGAAAACGGGGAGCCCTCGCCGAGCGGCCGCTCCGGAGGATCCCGCTCGGCCGGCTCAGTTTCCCGGTTCAGCTTCCTCCCGCTGCGCTGCTTCCTCCGGGGGAAACGCCGCGCGCTCTGCCTGTTTTTCGCCCGGCGCGGCCAATCGCAGCGCTCTCGCTTCCTCCGCTCCGGGAGGAAGGAGGAGGAGGAGGAGGAGGAAGAGACGAAGGAACAGCGCGGCGCGGGGGCTCCGCTCGGCCCCCGGAGGCGCCCGCGCCCGGCCGCCAGTCCCCGCAGGTGGCCGCTGACGCCCCTTGCCCCGGTCGGCGCTCAGCGGGGCTGAGCGGAAAGACGGCCGGCCGCTTTCCTTCGCCCAGACGCTGCTGCCGAGTTACCCGGGCCGGCGCCACCTGCTGCGATCCTGCGCTGCGGGAAGACCTGCCGCGGGTGCGGCCTCTTCGGCGCGCTCTCTGTAGCGGAGCGCCCGGGCAGGTTCGCCGCGGAGCTCCGCTCGCTGAGTTCGTCTCCCCAAGCACAAAAGGGCGCTCGGGAAAGCGAAACGGGGCAGCTCGGAAAGTAACTGCCCTGAATTCCCGGCACGTCGGTGAAGGGAGAGGCGGAGGAAGACCTGCGTCCCTCCCGAAGCTGGGCAAGCGGGACTCGCAGCTTTCCGAGCTATCCTGAGAACAGTGGTTCAGTTACGCGCATCGGCCTTCTCAGGCCACGCGCTAAAGAAAGCGAGTTTGTACTTCAACGGGAGCGGTGCAGGCTGTTCTTAGAACAAGAGGTGTCTTTGCCCCGCACTTGCGAGGGACACTGATACGCACAAGACAACGGGGCTCTCCTTTCTTGGCAGGCAGCGCACCGCCTGTGGTGTACGGTGATCAGCCCGAGGGAGAGCAGAGGCTTCGGCTAACCTTTTAAGCAGCAGAAGACTCATCCGAGCGCTGGGAACTTATGGCTGCTACTTAGCAGGTCCTGCCTTGTTATAGAAAGAAATCACCAGAGTTCAATGGGTTGTTTTGTTTGTTATTAACAAACATGTGAGCAAAGGGCAACAAACTTTATAACAGCTTTATAAATCAATGATCTTTGCTTTGATCAGGTCCAACAACTCATCACAGTGTATTTGCGTGCTACTGTCCTGTCTAGAGCAGTATTTTTGTGGTTCTTTCAACCACTCTCCTTGTCAAAGGCAGTATCTTTAAACCAATGGTTTTCATACTCCAAATAACCTCTGCCCTCTGCCGCAGAAGATCATTGGAGTCAGCTTTCAGTCCAATCTTTTAGAAAGAGAACAATACACTTTATTGCACATTTAAATCTCTTTCTGTGTGTGTCTATCTGTGTTTATGTACTTTTGAGTCATTGACACCTGGAGACTACCTGGACAAGTCCTTGCAATTTTCCTGGCAAAGTTCTGGAAATGGTTTGTTGCTGCCTTTTCTTCTGAGGGCCGAGAGAAAGTGACTGGCTCGAGGTCACCCAGCTGGCTGGCTTCATACCTCAGGCAGGCCAAAACTCATGTCTCTTAGTTTCTAGCCTGGAGCCTTAAGAATGTCACCAAACTGGCTCCCACAAAGCACATACCAAATATTGTACAAAATGTCTTACCTAATTTCCTACTCTGTTGTACAACTGTTCCTCAGTTGTACCCTCAGTTTGAATCATGGTTTGTACAAGCTCAGAGCTTTGGTCAAGAAAGAAAGCCAAAATGCTACTGGCAGAAAGCAGCCAACATTGATAATAAAGCTGGCACCTCATGCTGTAAGAAACAGGTGTTACAAAGGAATCTTGTTCTGGCCAGAAAGCAGGGCAATCTCAGACAACTTTCTCACGACCTCTTGTCTCAGCATATTTTGGTTGTAATTTGGTATGTTGAGTAAAATGATGTTAAAATGATGACCTTCCAAAAGAGCCTGGTGACCTAAAGTTGTGCAAACATTATTTCCCACTTGTATTTCTCATTGCTGGACATTGGCAGGACTGATAGATTTAGAAGAAATGTTTTTGCATCAGGTAGCTCTGGCAAACTCTTCTGATGGTTAGATAAGAAACCAAATTGCAATCCTTGGAACATCTTTGTTCCTGTTAGCACTTAAGCCACAGTCTCTTCTATATATACTCTCAGGGCTGGGGTCATTCATCTTATGCTTTTCTTCATTCCAGGAATTTTCATTGTTAAGTGAGTTGCATCAAATTTTATGACCTTTGCCACAGTAAGCCAGTCACTGCAGATGTTAAATGAATCGTGGTCATTAAATGAATCCAGCTTCCTCGCTAACTTTGCTTGTCATAAGCTGGCTGGGAAGGTCGCAAATGGTGATCACATGTCCCTGGGATGCCCCAGCTGTCATAAATACATGCCAGTTGCCAAGCGTCTGAATTTTGATCACATGACCTTGAGGATGCTGTAGCAATTGTAAGTGCAAGGACTAGTTGTAAATCACTTTTTTCATTGCCATTGTAACTTCCTACAGTTGCTAAACAAATGTTGTAAGTTGAGGACTACTTGTCATTGCTTTTGTGGTTTCAGCTTCATACTAAAGTATGATGTATTTTTCTAAATACTGTCTTTACCTATCCTTTCCAAACTCTCTCTCTTGCTCACAAGTTTTAAAACATTTATTTATTTGTTAAATTTATATGCCACTGAAACCAAGTGACTCTCAGTGACATTGAACAGTGATAGAAAATTTGGAAACATGTACAAGAAAGAATTTTAAAAAGAACAATGGAATATATTTTATTATAAGCCGCCAATGGTTGCTTTGAATTCAGTGGCATATAAATTTAATTAATTAATTAATAATATAAATAAATAAACCAGGGATTTAAGCATATTATACAAGTTATATGTTTCTAATATATAATTAGTTAGTTGTAAATAGTTAAATATACAGTACAGTATATCACATTAAAGAATCTTTATTAAATGGAACTAAAATTTAAATCAAGAATCATAATACAATCTAAATTAGTGAATGAAATCATACATTATAATAAATTCAATCCATTTTACTAGGAATTTAATCTGATTTAAGTATCATGTAAAATTGAAATATAAATTCTATGAATAGTTAAGCCCAAATTTGAGGTATGATGCCAATTTATCTGTTAAAATATAGTATAAAAATGGTTTCCAATTTTTGTTGAAATATGTGTCAGATTTACTTATGAGGTATTCTGAACATCATAGCCTTCTCCCACATTGTAATTATTCTTCTGTTGAAGAGACCAGCCAATCTTTTCAGTAAAAAAAAATCCTTGTAGCAGTTATCATTCATAAGGCTAATTCAGTATATTTTGAAGATTTATGTGGTTTACTTTTTAATAAACTAATCAAGTTAATTGAACCATTGGAACCATTGTGAGGTAAAAGTTTCAGAAGATTTTATCGACATCTTGTTAATAATGAGATCTTATTTATGCAAACCATCTGGAAATCCTACCCCTTCCATAAATGTAACCAGGCCATGAAGACATACAATCCACTATGAAATCCAGGTAAAGCTACTAGTATGGTAATACAGCCTCAAATTTGGAACTGCTATCCACCTCACTGTTTTGAGTCTTGTTCTTAAGTTGCTAATTTAATTCCTTAAACCTTATTTTCCTGATATATTTTCACTGCTAGCAATTCCAGTGCTAAATATCGAAGGGGAGAGGCAACCTGATTTTGTCCCCTTCACTACAGTTCATTGCTGTGATAAAAAGTAATTTTCTATTATCCTGGCTTTTTGCTCTTTAAAAATGCTCTGTATCAAAGTTGAAAAAAATTGAAACTTCAGCTCTTCCTTTTCAAAACTGCAAGCATGAAAGGCCATTCCAAATTGTCAAAAGCTTTTTCTGCATCAAGAAAAAAAAAATAAAACTGCTGTTTAATTTGTTGAATTTATCTTGTCAATAAACATTCAAAATGTTTTTAATATTGTCTCTTGTGTATCTCTTTGAAAAAAAATCCAATTTAGTCAAAATGTATCATTTTAATTAAAAAGCCATTTGTCTTTTTTGCAAATATTGCTGTAAAAAGATGGACTATCTGGCAACCACCTTGCAGATTTAACTACAGTATGTGATGCCAATTTCCCATTAATATGAGAAATTTTAGGAAGCTCCCATACTTTTTTACAAAAATCATCTGCAAGAGAAAACAGAGACTTCATTCTAGCTTTGCAAAAGCCCAGCAGAAGCCTCTTCATTATTAAAATTCAGCAACACTCTTCTAAGCTATGAACATCCACTAGAGTAAAATCTCTTAATTCTTCTCCTTTTTTGTTAACACTTCTAAAATTGTAGGCATTTTCCCAGGGAAAGAGCCATATATCAGTCAAGAGTTAAAATGTTGGGCATGAAGGATCAGGATTAGTCAGTGCAGTTCTAGCTAACAGATTTATTGATGCTACAAGGTCACAAGAATTTCTCCATCTATCCACCAAACACTTGCATTCCCAAGATAAGGCTAACAGCCCTCGCCAGGGGTTGGGCTTTTGGTATGTGTGCATGTGTAGCAACTCAAGGCTGATCACCCTCTTAACCCCTGGCACCACACTTCCTTTTCCCACATAAAATTTACTTTAATTTGAACATTTCCATTTAAATCAAAAAGGAAAGATAGGGTAGTTGTGTATGGGAGTATGTGTATGAATATTTGTATACAGTATATATTTTTCTTTTTTCTTATCTTTCTGATATTGATTGCAAAAGACTAAATTTTGAGGCTTTGGAATAGTTATAATAAAAGGTAAAGGTTTCCTCTGCCAGTCGTGTCTGAATCTAGGGGGCAATGCTCATCTCCATTTCATAGTGAAAGAGCAAGCATTGACCGAAGATGATTCCGTGGTCATTTGGCATGACTATATGCCAAGGTGCATGGAATGCTATTATCTTCCCCACCAAAGGTGGAACCTACTTATCTACTTGCATTGTTACATGCTTTCCAACTGCTAGGTTGACAGGAGCTGGAGCAAGTTACGGGAGATTGCCCCATTACACAGCAGCTCTTGGGTCTCGAACTGCCGAGCTGCTAACCTTCTGGCCAACAAGCCCAGCATCTTCACCGCTCGGCCACTGTGCTCCTATGGTTATAATATCAGTGAGTGTTCAAAATTTATCATGTCTTGTGGATGTGGCCAAATTTGATCATCTCAGTAAAGCCTTTTATTTAAAATAATGATTAAGAGATCCTGTATATCCCTGCTCATCCTGCTAAAAAAAATCTTGTTATACACCTCCCCTCAATCAAGAAGGGGAAAGAAAAAGCTGTTTTCTTTTTCTTCTGTTTCACATCTTACTAATGATTTCCAAACTTCCTGAACTGAAGCTTAATTTTCATTTGCTAAATTCCTCTAAGGTAAAGGTTTCCCCTGCCAGTCGTGGCTGACTCTCAGAGGCAGTGCTCATCTCTATTTCTTAGCAGAAGAGCCATCATTGTCTGAAGACATTTCCGTGGTCATGTGGCCAGCATGATTATATGCTGAGGCACACTGATGCTCTAGGAAAGGATAAAAATGCCCATCACTGGTCATCTATCACTTTCATTTCTCTCTAGCCCTTTATCCCACATAGCCCATTGTTGCTAGGATAGGTGATATTATCTCTCTTTCTCTTTCCATTGTCTTCCTCAAACCAAAAACCTTGCTTCTTTTTTTTCTCAAATAATATTTTCTCTTTCTTTATTCTCCATTCTTGAGCCAAACTATGCCCAGTGCCTTCCCTCTGCCTCATATAGCATAGTTGAGTCTGTATGAATCAAATGAGTCTGTACATCTTTAAACCTCCTACACATTTTTAAACCACTTGCTTTGTTCTCTCTGTTGAGAATCTCTATTTTCGGTTTCTGTTTTCTCTGCCTATACCTGCTCTCAGTGTTTGTTTCATTAAGCTGAATAACTTCTTAAAAGATCCCATTTTTCCTGCTCTTTTTCTTTCACTGAATTGAATATATTAAATTCAGTTCACAGAATGTTAACTGTGTAGGGAAGATTATTGGGAAAGTTGATCTCTTCAAACTGTGACTCTTGAGAGTCCCTTGGACTGCAAGGAGATATATCTTACAGGAAATAAACCCTAACTGTTCATTGGAAATCCAGATGCTGAAGCTGAAGCTCAAATACTTTGGACACATTATGTGAAGAGAGGACTCATTGGAGAAAAATGTGATGCTGGGAAAGAAAAAAGGATGAGATGGTTAGATAGCATCATGGATGAAATGGGTGTAGATTTGGGTGGACTCCAGGAGGCAATGCAGATAGGGGCACCTGGCATTCTACAGTCCATGGTGTTACAGAGTCGAACACAACTGAGCAAATGAACAACAACAAATCTATCTTTATATCTCCATCCTAGGTCAAGTAACTATAAATTTGGTGACAGAAGCCTTGACTAGGGCAATGAGGATTTAATGAGACAGAACAAACTTAGGACAAAATCCAGAATGTCGGGGATGCTGTTTGTTCAGAAGTTTTCATATTGTAGAATCCTTGTATATTTAGCTTTGGTTGAGGTGGCAATACCCATGAAAAAGCAGGTCAACAATTTGTGGATACTTCAGTACTCATATTTCCTGTTGGTACAGCAGATAGAGGCTGTGATCAGGAAGGCTTTTGCCCCACTTTGGTGAATGTGCCACTTGCAGCCTTTTCTAGAGCAGGACACTCTGGCAACAATAATTGTGGCCCTTGTCACCTCACAAATTGTATTAGTCCAATTTGTTCTATATGAGGATGCCTCTGATGGCAATTCAGATGTTTCAGCAGCCTTAGAATCCAGCTGGTTTTTGGTGACCAGTCAACATCAATAGAGCAGAATACCACTAATTTTGTAGGAGTTGTAATAGGTAGCAATATGATTCCAGATACAGTTCAATGAACTGGTTATTCCTCTTAAACTCTTTACAACTTGGGTCCTCATTACCATCAGAACTGTCTGACCCAAATATTTTATGTACAGCTCCTCCGTACGGTCCAAGAATTTAGGCTGAGATTCCCGGTAGCACCTTCTAAAATGAAGATGGCCCTATTTCTGGAAGACACTCAAACTCATGTTTTCCAATAAGTTTTTGAAAAGAGGGTGCAGTATGGTGGGAATCAGCCAAACTCATTACAGGCAAGTAATGAGATTGCATGATGAGTTTAAACTTTTGTTTATGTTGCTTTAAACACTATGGTGTAATGTTCATAGCTGATGTTATTAGGACCTGCCTTGAGACCTAGGAGATGACACATATTCATCAATATAAGAAGTGCATTATAAAAATAATGAATCTGTTTAAGACTCTGTTATTGATGTTAGCTTCTTTTAACAGAATTAATGCAAATAAGAAAAATATACTAAAAATTCTGATTATAATAAATTTACTGGGAGCAGTTATTGTCTGCAATTCCCCAAATGAGCAATAGTTATTTTAAGCAAAGGAGCAATATGAGCTATTTATTTATTTGTTCAATTTATACAGCTACTCATCTCACATATATGACTATGGCAGCTTAGAAAATTAAAAACACAAAAGCAATACAAAAATAACCAAAAAAACATAACTCCAAGAACATCACCTGGCCTGGATCCACTGAAAGAGTTCCAGAAAATCTGCTTCATTCAGGATCCTCTGAAGCTGCTGTGCAATCTGCTTCTCAATAATTTTCCTAAAAAGGGAAGATTGGATACTGGGGGGGAGTCCAATCTGGTTTGGTCTTGTAATAGCTTTGTGAGAAGAGAGTGCATCAGTAGGTTGGCATTGCAATTTCTTCGCCATCATCTGTATCTGAATATTATTTTTGCATTTGTTAGGGTTGCAACAAAAGTTTAAAAAACAGGCATCTGGATTGGATTTTTTAAGTAGAAGACGTTTCACCTTTAATCCAAAA
>JANHZU010005987.1:46973-57126 GCA_032468055.1 Acrochordus granulatus | reverse complement strand
GATTCTCAAGACTGGCACCTCCCCTTGCCTTGTTGACTTGACCAGCCTGTTGGCTCTTGATGGGACTTGGGGGTGGTCCCTAGCCTCAGACCCAAATTCTGACATTTTGTCCTTCTGATTCCTTGAGGATTTGCTTCCTTCCTAACTACCTTCCAAAGGGATCTTCTAGACAAGATCCCCAGCCATCATCTGCCCCGCTTATGTGGCCTTTGGCTAGGGTAGCTTCAGCCTAGTCTCACCACAGTGTCTTCTCTTCGCCCATTGGCTGGACTTGGAAAGCCTTGGCTAGTTTCATCACTGGCAGTGCTGTCTTTGTACCCTTTCTATGTACAAAGGCTGCGTTTGCACCACCCACAACGCGGATGATGCAGATTAAAGGGAAAGTCCATATGGCGTCCTTGGTGCTCTCTGAGCTTGGTGGTTTTCCAGCAGTCATTTCCTTCCCAGGCTAAGTAACACTGATGACGTCACCTAGTCGGGTAATGAAATGTCCGCAGGAAATCAGCCGAGCTCAGAGAGCACCAAGGACTCCACGGTTCGACCCTGAGCTGCAGATATTCTCTTCTGAAAGTCACCACGTCAGGCAAGAGCATGATCCACACGATGGCATCTGGATCTTGGGAACCAGGGATGAAAGGATCCCCCCTCTCTCCAAATTCTCAGGGACTGTTGGTTCAGCAGAGAGCTGAGGACGTCCAGCAACAGTGTCCACCAGGCTGCTCACCCCCACCTTTTGTGATTCTGGCCTTTGTGTTCACCCGCTGTGTCTCGACAGTCAGGTCTGCCTGGTTCCCTGCTAGGAAAGGTTCAAGAGGCCCACGAGCCGGCCGGACCACAAAGGAAGGAGAGGCAGAGCAGAATGATTATGGCCTCCGCTGGCTGACGCCTCTGCTCTCGGGGCTTCCCCTGGCCTGGCTGAGCCGCTTGAGAAATCCTTGCTGCTTCATTTGACCAATATGTTTCTGAAATCGCACCAGGTTTAGTTTGTCCCCACCCACCTGCTGCCTTGCAGCTTTATTTGTCCCTACTGATTTATTCATCATATTTCTACGCTGCCCGTCTCACCGACGTGACTCTGGGAGGTCGACACTAAAAACTGATAGGGGCAGAATTGGGACCATCTGGATCTGGACATCGTTAAAAATTAATACCCATCTTGGGGCAAAATTGGACAAGATCAGGGTGCCAAGGACTGTGGGAACAACGATGGGGTTCCTTCAGTTTGCGGGGAAGCTTCCCTGGCTTAAATCTGGGGTGCCCTTGTGACCCTCCGGGATGCATCGAGACCTCAAGGTGCCGCCGCCACCGTAATTACCTACCATTTTCTGTCATTTTCGGACGGAAAACTCTAGTTACTGAGCCAGGATATTGGGCAATCTCACCGTTTGAGCGGATGCTGTTTTTCTTAACTTCGATAGATGTTTTTTTCCCCGATGTGGAAGAATTTTTTTCGCTGTTGGTTTAATAGGCTGTTATTGCAGGGAGTCCTTGACTTACGACCACAATTGGGGCTGGGCCTTCCCTTGCTAAGCATGGCCATTAAGTGAGTCACCACATGGCCGTGACCAATTTTATGAGATTTTTTTTGCCAGGGTCTGTAAGCGAATCTGGCTTCCCCCAATGACTTTGCTTGTTGGGAGCCCCGCGGGAAGGCTGGAAATGGCAGTCACGTGACCTGGAACGCCGCAGCTGTCATAAATACATAACCAGCTGTCAAATGTCCAAATTGTGACCACATGACAGTGGGATGCGGCAACGGTCATAGATGTGAGAACTGGTTGTAGATTACTTTTTCAGCACCGTTGCGACTTCGAATGGTCACTAAACGAGTGCTCATAAGTCGAGGACTACCTGTACCTGCTTTAGCTTTCTGCACAGTGCCAATGGAACGGTACAAAAATGAGAAATAAATGAAAGACAGCTAAATGCAAAATTGATTTTATGCCATTTTAAAGAACATTAATCCCTCAAGCTCCAGGGATGGGGAAGGAAAAAGTCTGACTCCGGGTCTGATGTGGACCCGCCCTTTTCTTCATTGCTTCACCCACTTGCTTCTTTTGCTCCTCCCCCTTAGTCATTAAGCAAGTCAAAACTGTCAAAAACTCTATCAGGGTTAAATGGGCAGCAGTTTGCTGGAGAAAAAGGTAAGGCCATGAATGGGGAAGTAGAAGATGGGTCCGTCCCCATCCCGGGGCTGACTGTCTCCTCCCTCCCTCCCTCGTCTCCCCCACAGGCCCTGATCAACATGGCAATGCTAGTGAAGGAGACTGAGCTGAGGGGCAGCCCTTCTCTGGCCATGATCCTGGTGAATGCCTTCCAGCTTCTCTACATGATGGATGCTTTCTGGCATGAGGTCAGTTAAAGCATGGCCGTTAGGAGTGGCCATGAGGAAGGGGACGGGTCAAAAAAGCCAAGATGGAAGCCACAATCATGCAGAGCTCTTCCCCTTCCGAATGGGGTTTCTCCACTGCTGATTTCACATGTGGGCTGTGAGGTCTATGGGTCAATGCATTGTGCAAAGCCTGAAAGTGGGTCAATGCAGTCACCAGGTTAGGAGCATTTAGTGCCCATTGCAAAATGGCTGGCTGGGGAATTCTGGGCATTGAAGTGCACACATCTGAAAGTTGCCACAGTTGAAAAAGACGGGAGTGGGAGAGGCTGGATATTATGAATATTTTGCAGGAAGCTGTTCTCACCACAATGGATATCGTCCATGACGGCTTTGGCTTCATGCTGGCTTACGGAGACCTGGCTTGGGTGCCGTTCTTGTACAGCCTCCAGTCTTGCTACCTCGTAACCCACCCGCAGAAGCTTAGCCTGCCTCTCGCTGGAGGCATTATTCTGCTAAATGGTGAGTTGGGCTGTAAATGGGCTCCCTGAGCATGCGCAGAATGCTTTCTTCCTCTTCTTTTGGCCACTATGAACTGTGTGCATGCTGGGCTTCCTGTTTCCGTCTTATTGATTAGATTGGTATTCCAGGTTTCATCCTTCATCCAGGAGTTTAACAGCTTCTCTTCCTAAATTTTCCCACAACAACAAACCCATCAAGCTTGTGATTGGCTCAAAGTCAGTCGGTAAGCCCAGAACTCCGTTACAGGTTGTCCTCAACATACAACCATAATGGAGCCTGCCGATTACGGTTGTATGTGGTAATGGTCGTAAAATGGGTTGGTCGCTTTTTTTGCGGCGGTTGTGTAAAGCAACCACTGCAATCATGAAGCAAACCAGTGGTTCCCTATGGATGCAGTTTTGCCAAAAGCAGGAAGTTAGTGCCAGTTTTTGGAAAAACCACAGTCAACCATGATTGTGGCAATTGCCAGGACATTGCAAATGCAGCCATGTTGCCAAGCGCCCGAAGTTCAGTCAACGGCGACTGTCAAAACTTCCAAGCTGGGTCTTGAATCTCTTTTTTCAGGTCAGCTCGCTCAATGAGCAGTCGTAAGTCGAGGTCCACCCGTACCCTCGTCACTAGTTTATCCTGAGCTCTAACAGAAAGGGAATAAAAAAGCTTTGGTGGCAAAATATGGAAATTGGGAAATGAGGCAGGCCTGCTCGAGACTTTTGCCCGGCCACTGATGTTCAGCCCCTTTTGCACGGCAGCTTCCTTGTCCGATGCGACGCCTAAACAGCAAAAACCGAATTCTTGTTTCTCCAAGCTCCTCTTAGCTAAACCAGGTTTGCACGACCTCTTGTCCCAGGAGTATGGCTGCAGTTGAGTATTGGACTCAAGCAGATGTTTCAACGGGGGTCACATTTTGAGGGGTTCGAGCCTTCTGGCTGTCCATCCAAACACTCATGATGTTCCCTAGTTTGGTAAGGAAACGTCTGCAGAAAAACAGTCAAGCTCAGAGAGCATCGAGGACTCAACAGTCTTAAGTTTTGTACTTATGGATCTGTTGGTGCCCAAAAGAGCTTCAAGCGTGCATTTGCACTGAAGGAGTTTCAGGCTTGACGTCAGGAAGACCTTTGTGACAGTATGAGCTGTTGAACAGTGGAACAGGCTGCCACATGGAGTGGCAGGTTCTTTACTGGAGGTCTTCAAGCAGAGGCTGGACGGTCGTCCATCTAATGCCGGGATTTCCAACCTTAATGCTTTCCCTGTATGTGAACTTCAAATCCCAGAATTCCACAGCCAGCATGGCTATTGATGAGACTTCTGGGAGGTGAAGTCCATCCGCCTGAAGTTGCCAAGGTTGGGAAACTTGCATCTAAAGGAAGAGAAAAGGTTGGGCTGGATGCCCTTTAAGGCCACTTCCAACTCTTGTCACTGGTTCAATACAATCATCTCACTGCCTTTTCTTCTGCTCCCTGCAGGCTTGGGGTATTCCATATTCCGTGGTGCCAACTCCCAGAAAAACACCTTCCGCCGGAATCCCGCTGATCCCAGAGTGGCTGGTTTGTAGCATCACAACTTTCAGTTTAGGGGGTGGGTCCTCAAGATCGACTTAACCAGCTCCAAAACTTAGCAGGTGCATTTACAGGTAGTCCGCAAGTTACGACCGTAATGAAGCCTACTTATTACAGTCACAAGTCATGATGGTTAAGAGTGCAACCATGTGATCGCCTCACTTAATGACCCCACCCTTGTTCTCAGGGGTGGAGGAGGCCCTGGGCCCCTGTTCCCAGCCCTCAGAGGTCACTGCAGGCTTTGGGCATGCTTCCCACCTCATACCATCCTCCACCTCCCGTTACCAGTTGCGCATTTACCTTTGGAAGGTCTCCCAAGCTTGCGCTGGAGGACAGGCTACTCCACCTCTCAGTGTCCCTAGGCCACGTGGAACAGGCACTCTTTTCGGTGAGAGTGGGGAGTAGGCCTGTGGGGACTCCAGGGGGTGGGATGCGGGGGAGATAGGCAAGAGGGCCACTGCAGGGTCCCTGCGATCGATTCAAAGGCGAAATCCACCCAGATTTTGTGCATGTGACCACAAGAGTGCTGCAGCAGCCATAATTTCAAAACCAGGACATAAATAGCTTTTGGGGGGCCCGTTGTAAATTTGAACAATCGCTAAGTGACCAGTTGTAAGTTGAGGACTACCTGCATGCAAACAACATGGTGGGCCTGTTTTGTTTTATCTAGGCTATTAAGAGGAGATATTTTGCAGCAGGCAGCCTTAACAGGTGGTGGGAACCCATCTTTTCTGGCAAGGGTACAAGTTAGTGAGTTGCGCAGTCCTAGAATTAGTCAGCCAAGGGCCTGTGGTGTGCAAGTGAATCCATAATATGATGGAGCAGAATTTTCTTCTGAGGGGCCCTGGTTTTTCTTAAGGCATCATTTTCATTGATTATTGTGTGCATCCTTTTGTTTTTTATGGAGTGCTTTTGACTCCGTCAGCATTCCCTAATAAATATTTGGAAAGGAACTTTATTGGCTGACCTCTAGAGGTGTTCCCAACTGCCTAGACAAAAGTCCAGAAGGGAAGTGTCCAGAGATGTGGGGTGGTGACAAGTGACTTAAGAAGCATGCTCACCACTTGTCTTTCAGCTGCGCACTCCTCCAGCAGTGGCCACTGCGTGACAGGGTGCTTCTGAACGTGCCCACTCCCCCAAAATTTTGAAACCCTCCTTCAGGTTTACATGAACATCACTTTTGCTTTATGAATGTCCAAATGTTCTCCAATCTCTGTGTGGTTCGACAAGTTGGCATTCCAACATTCTGAGTTGCAAAGCTGGCAGCTCCCCCAGCGCCTGCATCTCCATCTCGGCATCCTGACCAAATGAGGACCAGATCATCTCTTCCTCCAGGGCTCCGGACAATCCCTACGGCCACCGGTCGACGCCTTCTCGTCTCAGGCTGGTGGGGTTTTGTGCGGCACCCCAACTATTTAGGAGACCTCATCATGGCTTTTGCGTGGTCCTTGCCCTGCGGTAAGTGGCAGCCAGTTAGGAGGTGCTCCGGCTTTGTTTTTCTGCGGCCAAGTAAGATGGGCTTCCTTTTGGTTTCATTGCAGGATTCACTCACATCTTACCTTTCTTTTATATCATCTACTTCATCTTGCTGCTGGCCCATCGGGATGCCAGGGATGAGCACCAGTGCCTGAGGAAGTATGGGCTGGCGTGGCAAGAGTATTGCCGGCGTGTCCCCTACCGGATTTTCCCATATCTCTATTGAACTCATGCCAGTGCGAGAAACAAGCCATGGCACCGCTTGACAGGCAGGCAGAAGGGTCAGGTGTACATGTCTCTTTCCCCAAACTTTACTCCATCAAGGTGGTTGGATTTTTTCCTATGGACATACTCCTGTTTCACTTTCACTGCCTGCAGGGCATCCTCATTTGACATCCTTTTCTTGGTCCAGATTTTGTTCACAGTAGGAAAAGACCCCAGAAATGTAGACTCTGGAGTTGAGTCATTTTTGTAGAAATGAACTGACCTACCAATAGAAGAGCATATTTGTAGTTCCGGGTTGAACTCTGGGTCCTTGGTGCTCTCTGAGCTTGGTGGTTTTCTTGCAGACGTTTTGTGACCCAACTAGGGAACAACATCAGTGCTAGAAGAGACTATACATAAAGAGAGAGCAAATATCACTCCCTTCCAGCACTGAAGATGTTTACTTAGCTGGGTCCTTGGTGCTCTCTGAGCTTGGTGGTTTTCTTGCAGATGTTTCATGAACATCATCACTGCTAGCGAGTGTGGAATTTGTTCCGTTTTTTTATATATATAAACATATATCAGTTTGTGTATAACTGTTTATATATAAACTGATTTTTAATTTTAAGAAAAGATTGTTCAATGGAACAATCAAAGCACCTTGTGCTTCTCGATCTAACATTTCACCACATTTGCTAGTGTTCAGTAAGATGGTCCAGCAGCTGAATACTTTTTGAAGAGATTAAAGGATGAGATCCTTTGAAGTCATCTTCTGCATCCATTAAACTACAAACTCCATTTAAATGAATTAACAAACCAATATTAACTGGGAGGGTGAAATAATAAAGAACTGGATATAATACAGAGTATCATAAAAGGATGCTTTTTGAAAATGTATTAGAGATTTTCAAAAATAGACATTAGAACACTTTTTAGTTTTTTTAAGGCTTTAAATAAGGGGCTTTGGGGGGTTATTTATAGAATGCCAGCTTTTAAAAAAGAGGGTTTAAAACTCAAAATGGGTTTTTTGCTCTTGAACAGCAAATAATCTGATGCTGAGAATAATAGGAATATTCTTTGCAATGGGAAATAGTAAGTTGTTTTATTTCTAATAGTGATGAAATACGTTTTGGAGGGGATTTCAGTGAGTCACACTGACAACAATAATGCATTTATTTCTCTTTTACTTCTGGTGCAGAAGCACCTGTGTCCATAGAAAGAAAACGAAGGGTTCACCTCTTGTGAATGGCTGGAACAGGGGAAACAAAGTAATGTGGGTAAAAGAATCCTGAGGTGACCCAACATGTAGAGCTGATCTGGATTTCCTCACTTGGGATCCTCTGTTATCTTCAGAATTAAGGAGTTATTGTCTTCTGCAAAGTTTTGAAAGGAGACTGAACAAGAGAGTATATAAATAAAGGTGATTAAAAACTCTACTGGACTGGGAATGTCATTTTTGCCATGTTTCTATTCTGCATTATTTGGGGACAGAACAGTAGTTATTGTTGAGAGGTGCTGGCTACAAATAGACACATCCGTCTCTGAATATTCATTTTAGATGTCCCTCTTTGAAATTTATACCATACAGGTAGTCCTCGACTTACGACCATAATGGAACCTGCCAGTTACGTTCGTAAGTCATGACAGTTGTAAAGTGGGTTATCACATTAACTGACTCAGTCTCACAGCCGTTTGTGGCATTTGTTCAGTGTCATTAAGCAAACCTGTTTGCCACAAAGCATTTTTGCAAACAACAAACCAGAAATAGTCAATGTCAGTTCTGGCAAAAAGTTATACATCGCGGTCATGATTGCGGGATCCTGCAAATGGCTGTAAACACGGGCTGATTGTGGGTGGGGGTGGAATCAGAACTTTGGAACTAGGGTCGTAAGTGCCTTTTAGGGGGTCCTGACTTTGAATGTTTGCTAAGCGACCAGTCCTAAGTCAGGGACTACCTGTAAAACTGATCTGCCTTCCAAATTCCAACAGTTTATTCCTCTAGGCGTTTTCAAGAGCCATTCCTTCATCTTCGTTGGACTGAAGTCCCCATCAGCCCCTACCCAGCGTCCATGCTGCTGAATGTCCAGAGATGATGGAAGAACTGGAAGGCAGCGGGGCTCCTTGTCAAACCCCCAGAACACTAAAACAGCCATCATCCTTTTTTTTCGCATTCCTCAGAAACGGGGAAAGCGATTTCAATTCATCCAGGTAGTGCTGTTCCAAAGATATGGGGGCGACAACTCCCAGAATTCCCCAGCCGGCACAGCACTGCACTGCGGAATATGAAGAGATTTCACTCTTGACCCCCCAAGCAAACATATTTATGCGTGTTAACCAGCTAAAAAAGGAAGCGGGGAGCAAGACACATGGCACAAACCAAGGGGATTTGGTTTTCTTTTAATTGCCACCCTCTCACCACCAATCCAAGCCCAGTTTGGGGGGAGAAGAGAAAAGCAAAGCTGCTCTGTTTCGTTCTGATCCCCAAGTTTTTTCAACTCCTGGGACCCTGGGCTGCAACACAAGCCCCACCTTGCCCTCCCCCCCCAGGCCCTTTCCTGCCCCAAAAATGACATCCAGTCCTTTGCAGGAGCAAAATCTTCAATCCACTTCTTGGATCAGAGGCTTTTTGACGGGGGGGACCTTCCCTCCCCACATCTTCTCCAGCTCCTGGGTGACAATGCCCACCTCCCGGGCCGCCTCCAGATGGGCCTTGTATTCCCTCTGGATTTCCAAAGCCAGGAGGGTGAGCTCCTCCTCATGTTCCTTCACCCAGGAAAGCAAAAACTCACATTTCTTCTTGGCCTTATACACCCTGGGCTGGTCCTCGGGGGGCACCCGGCGCTTGCCTCGACCCAGCAGCCTGGACAGGTGGGCAAAGGCTGCCAGGGTGAACCGGCTCTGCTCTGCCTGGCAGGGCCCCATCAAAATCTGGGCCACCGCCACTACCACCCCGGCGGTCCCCAGCGGACACTCCGGGTACCGGTTGGCCGTGACTGCCTGCAGGGCCGCCTGCAGGGCCTCCCCCGTGGAGGAGAAGACCCGCTGGGCACCCAGGGCAGCCGAAAGGTCCAGGAGGGTCTCGCAGAACTCGGGCAGCACCTGGGCATCGTCCGCCTCTCCGTTGTAGAGCGAGAGCGAGTATGCGTAGCCGTAGAGGACGTTGGGCAGCTGGAAGCGAACCAGGGGAGAGATGGGGGCCCTGGTGAGGGTGTTCAGCGGTGGGATCGCACCGGGCAAGGCGGGTACCGAGTTCAAATCCTGGGCAAGAGGAAGATTCTGGTCTCCTTCGTTTGGGAGCTGCGCTGAGGCCTCCGGGGCTTGGCTGGCTCCCTGATGCCGCCGCTGCCGGGCGTCCTCGGCCCCGAGCTCCTGGATCAGGGATGTCCCCCGGCTGCCCACGACCCACCAAGGCCGCCAGGCGGGCAGGACCGCCGAGATCCTCCCGCTGCTCAGCAGCTGCTGGAAAGTCTGGCGCTGCTGAGGGGTCAGCTGGTCCCACAGGTCCTCCCCGTCCGCGTCGAGGCCCACGCCTGGGTCTGCATCCCCGGGCTCGCGTAGTTCCCGCAGGCGCAGCAGGGCCTCCTTCAGGCGGCGTCGCGCACCGGCGTCCTCCCGCTGGCCCTGGAGCCGAAGTTGCAGCTCTCGGGCTTGGAAGTCCCGGGCGCAGGAGCCGTGCTCCCGGTAGCACGGCACGGAGCAGAAGCGGACGAGGCAGCGCGGGCAGGCGTACGGCGCCCGCTCGGCCCGGCACGGCGCGCACCACGCGTCGCCCGCGGGGCTCGAGCGCGAGGCCGCCATGAGCCGCGAGAAGCGCCCTCCTTCGCGCTCGGTCCTTCGGCGCAGGCGCTGCTGGGAAAGCGCTGCGGAGGGGCGGCGGGAGGCGCAGTCCTGCCGGCGTCAGCGCGGAAGAAAACTACATCGACCATGATGCACCGGGCCCGACTGGAAGAGTTGTGTGAACGCGCGGGGTCGTTCCCGTAACCTTTCCTGGAAGTTTTCTAGGGCCGCGAGGGGCGGTGGGGTCGCGAAGGCCTCCCTCCGCACTCCTTTTTATTAAGGCAGAGAA
>JANHZU010005987.1:24472-46873 GCA_032468055.1 Acrochordus granulatus | reverse complement strand
TTGATTGTGTGGATCACAACAAACTGTGGCAAATTCTAAAAGAAATGGGAGTACCAGACCACCTTACCTGTCTCCTGAGAAACATGTATGCTAGTCAAGAAGCAACAGTTAGAACCAGATATGGAACAATGGGTTGGATGAAAATTGGGAAAGGAATACAACAAGGCTGTATATTGTCACCCTGCTTATTTAACTTAAATGCAGGTTATATCATGCAAAATGCTGGGCTGGAATTAAGATTGCTGGGAAAAATATCAACAACCTCAGAGATGCAGATGAGACCACCCTAATGGCAGAAAGTGAAGAGGAACTAAAGAGCCTCTTGATGAGGCTAAAAAAGGAGAGCGCAAAAGCTGGCTTGAAACTCAATATTAAAAAAAAACTAAGATCATGGCAACCAGTCCTATCACTTCCTGGCAAATAGAAGGGGAACAAATGGAAGCAGTGGCAGATTTTACCTGCTTGCACTCCAAGATCATTGCAGACAGTGACTGCAGCCATGAAATTAAAAGACGCGCCTTTGAAGGAAAGCTATGGCAACCCTAGGCAGCATATTAAAAAGCAGAGACATCACCTTGTCAACGAAGGTCCATATAGTCAAAACTATGGTTTTCCCAGTCATAATGTATATCTGTGAGCGCTGGACCATAAGGAAGGCTGAGAATCAAAGAACTGATGCCTTTGAATTGTGGTACTGGAGAAGACTATTGAGGGTCCCTTCAAGTGCAAGAAGATCAAAGCAGTCCATCCTATAGGAAATCAACCCTGATTGCTCATTGGAGCAACAGATACTGAAGCTGAAGCTCAAACAGTCTGACCACCTAATGCAAAGAGAGGACTCATTAGAAAAGACCGTGATGCTGGGAAAGATTGAAGGCAAAAGGAGAAGGGGACGACAGAGGATGAGATGGACAGATAGCATCATCAGTGTGATGGGCATGGGCTTGGGTGGACTCTGGGAGGCAGTGCAGGACAGGGAGGTCTGGCATGCTGCGATCCATGGGGTCACAAAGAATCAGACATGATTGTGTGACTGAACAACAACAAGATGCAGATGGGGTGGGGGTAGGGTTAAAGGTTACAACTTGTAACAACTGATTTCCTTGCTACTTAGGGTAAGGGTTAGAAATCAGGTAGATGATAGATATGACTGTTGTTCAGAGTTTGGGTGGAAGAATGCAAATCTGAAAAAGAAATCTTGCTTTGTGTTCCCCTAGCTGGAGGAAGATGAGAAGAACCTGGTCCCAACTGTGTGGTTTAGAGTCAGCAAGGCTAGTGGGGCTTATTAAGTGAGATGTTGCTGCCAACAAAAGTATTATTGGAAGGGCTAGTGGTGATGAACGCACAGGGATCGTTCCCGTAACCTTTCCTGGAAGTTTTCTAGGGCCGCGGGGGGGGGTTGGGGGTCGCGAAGGCCTCCCTCCGCACTCCTTTTTATTAAGGCAGAGAACCGTCGAAGCAAAGGGTCGGCTCCATCGGCAGCCCCCAGCAGACCGAGCGACCTTTAAACTGCCGAAGCCCCCCGGCTCGTTGCGCACGGACCCCCCCGGGCGGGCGTTCCCTCTTCCTCGCGCAGGGCCGTTTCTCACGCCCGCGTATTCAGCCACAACCGCGGTCGCTTGCCGGTGGTGGCCTCGGAAAGGGGGCCCGGCTCCCGCAATACGGTCCCGACATTCACCCGTTTTGGGGGATTCCCACAGCGCCTTGGATCGTGAAACTAGCCGAGCGCGCCCTTCCCTCTGTTCTGGACCGGTTCGGACGACCTGGGACGCCTCTGCTCCCCCGATTTGCGCGGCTTTCTCCTCCTGCCGCAGCGGCGAGGATCTGGCACTCCAGTTCAGAACTCCAGACGACCGACCGACCGACCGACCGGGCGGATTAAAACTATGAAACCACCGTGATTTTCTGTGGCATGACCAGCTTCGGGGCCCACGTCCTGTCTGAACTCAGCGTCCGGGTGAGGCGTTTGACTAAAGTGCACGTCGGAACGATCCGTACGATCGTTTCAACCCAATACCCTGGGAATCACTCTGCGGGTGAGATGGGTGGTTCGATAAATAAGTATTTCCCAATTCCTTGGCCAGAAGAATGGAGGAGATGCAGCAAAAAAGAAGTGATGGCCGGCAAACAACAGACATCGACTGCTGAGCTGCTACCCTTCAAACAAACAAGCAAGGCTTCTGTGACGTAAAATACATCCTGGACATGTCAAAAACCCTGGGCACCTCCTTTCTTATATTTATTGTTTTACTAGATTTGTTAAATGCACCCAGCTACCCATAAGTACAGGACCCTGGCTAGCTAACACTGAAAATAAGAATAAACCAAGGCATAAATATCCAAATTTGAGACTCCCAAATGCATGCTTGATTACCCTGTGATTAAGACATCTGCTGGCTTTACCTCCCATCAAATTCTTAATTTCTGAAAGGGACTTGACTCACCTCGGCATGAGCCCAAGGAGCTCCTATAAAAAGGTGGTTCTCAGCCCACGAGATTTCTTACATACCAGCGTTTCCTCATTACGGCAAGCGAAATACATGTGGACTTGAACTCCCAGAATTCCACACTGTGTGGGGAATTCTGGAAGGTGAAGTTGACACGGCTGGGAAAGACTGCTCTATTTGCCAAATGATGGGGAAAGAAAAACAGCAACACCAGGAAATGGTCCAAGCAAATATTTGATTTATTATATGACTGGGTGCTGTTTAGGAGTTAGCATTAGGTCCCTTCTTTTTGCCAAAACCTGGCACGATGTTGACAAAGCGGCGGTTGTACTGCATGCGCCTCTTGGCCCGTCCAGTTTTCTTTTTCTTCTTTTCTTGCTTAGCAACCTGACAGAACAGCAAGCAGGCCTTAGTCCCCGAACCCAACCGGTTTCCTCCTCCACCTGAGCTTCGTTTTAGTTTGTGATGTTGAGCAGACTCGAGCCCTTCCTTTAAGTTCCCCTACATAAAAGCATCCTGTCTCATACTTTTCTGAGCTGGGAGATGTATGCAACATCTGGGGAAGAGACGAAAGCAGTGGCAGGAAGGGCTGCATCATGCGTACAGCTGGGAAAATATTTTTTTTCTGAGTACTGGACAGTGTTATTGTCTCCACACCAGTCAGGTGTTTTCTAATGCAAGCTATAACCAGTGGGAATGTGAGGAACAGTAACTGGTCTCAGAGATGCATATGATGAACTTTAATCCAAAGTTAAGAAAGGCAGCAATTTAGCAACTGCTTTTCTACTGCCGTTGTCTAGTTCTACAAATTGAAAACTAGCCATTCACTAAGTAGTAGTCAAATGGCTGGATTTGTATCCATATCTAAAACAACAATGGTTAAGTCCAGAGTTAAGGCTGCAAAATGAAAACAGCAGCTTGGCACTTCCAGCCTAAGTGATTCTGCAGCAGAAATCAAGCACAGTTTTTTCCCACACCACTAATAAAACAGATATTTAGAAAAGCAAATAATGAATTATTAAATTCCCGACAAAAATCACCCATTGTCCTCCTGCTGGTAGCACGAATCTTTCCCATTCAGCAGGGAAAAAGAAAGGCAGCCCAATTTTGCTTCGAGGCAAAGGATCTCAGCAATTCAGGTGCTCTTGGCTATCCTTGGGCTCCACAAATAGCAGCCGAAAAGATGCTCCAGACTGCCCCTCCCTCCCATGCACAACTTTGGGTCATCTTGAACGGCTTACCTTCGGGGTCTGGCCTCTCACTTTGCCAGCACGAGCCAAGGAACCATGGACCTTACCTAGGGAGAAAAGCACAAGTGTAAAATGAAGAATAGAAAACACAGCCAACATACATAATGACAAAGAAGTCAGCAAAGGGCCATGAAGTTAATATACCGGATCAATTCTTCACAAGAGTCAGATAAAGACACACTGGCTTTATTCACATGAACTAAAATGGAGCTGATTGTTTTGTAGCATGCTGTGAAAACCAAGCTATTACTTGTTCCTGAATGTTACTGAATGCAGGAACAGGGCTGTCAGTCTGAATTTAGCACTTTGAGCCTAATTTAACCTAGCAGATTAGGCTTGGAAGCAATGCTAGTATTTGGACATGAGGCCATAAGGAAATCCTACGATTGGAAGGTACACTGGGAAGTCAAAAATCAATCTGGAAATGAGTAGTGGCCAATCACTTGTATATTCCTGCCAAAAGCCTGTAAAGGATCATCATGAAGTTATCAGGAATGAGGCTCGTCTTGACAGTCGCTTGATTTTTCTAATCTTATGTACAGATTTGTAAACTAGCCAATAACATTTTAGTGTTATATACTGTATGAATTCTAGGTGATTATTTTATTGTTATCCAAGTTCAGACAAGTGAGTTAACTGAGGAAATAATATCTTATGTTTAGGTTTATCATGACTAAATGGTCTGCCAATATAGCAGATAAATTTGCAGGATAAAAATAACTATTTTTCTTTTCCTGTGTACACAGGTTTTAGAGCAGCTCTGGAATTTCATACCTCTTCTAACAAAATTCCACCCAGATGGTTTTTCTTTACTACTTACCACCAAGCATGCGGGCAGTAACCTCCAAAGTTGTACGGTCACTGATGCCACATTGCCCAATGACAGAATCATTTTCCAAGGGGATCCCACCCAGGAGAACCACTTGATCCTCAAGCGCGATGCCCTCCAAGGATTCAATGTGAGCCTAATAGGGAAGGAACAAGAGTTTGAACATGAATAATTGATGCTTTACTCACTAAAACACATATTCCTTTCAGGCAAGTTTTCTCAACTGTGTAGATGTTTAAGATGTGTGGATTTCAACTACCAGGATTCCCTAGCTAGCCATTCTAGATAACGGGATTCTGTTACCTTATGCCAGAGGAAGAATACAGTTTACATTTCCTTCAGTGAGAAAGAAAATAGGTGGGAGTTCATATTTGAAACCTTGGCAGTTATCGGTGTTTAGGAAAGATCTCACAAATGCAATATTGCATTGAAGTTCTGTCAGCACTCATCCATTTTATGAATGTTTCCCATTACAAGATGTCTGGAAGCATGAAAAAAGAGGGGTTTGGGTTTAAGTTACATTTGAGACCTGTAATAAAGTAATTGAACATTGAAATTAGGGCCTCTAGTAGAAGTTGAGGAATCAAAATGCAGGACCCAAAACAAATAATCAAGGTTCACTGCAGTGATTTATTAGTACATACTGGAGGGGATCTCCTCCAAAATAATAGTGGGAGACACACTCCTGCAGACAAATAGATCCTGCACTCATATTTATAAATTTCAGAAAGGAGGGGGAAAATATGCATGTATACATATTCATAAATGATTACCATAAATATTTCAGGCTATTTCCTGCACTTTTGTTATCTGCAGAGAATGATGGTCTCAGTTAGAAGAAACATTTGCATCTTGAGATTCAGGGTTGCTATGGGAATGTTCTGATAAAACCACAGTCCCCCATGAGCTGCAAGGCCAGATTCTTTATGCCTCAATTTATCTATTAAACAATCACATTCATCTAAAAATATTTTCCCCACAAAAAGTAGAATAAATGTTGCCCAGGAACTGTGGTGAAAAAGATCACCTTCACACCTCCACTTTCTTCAACAGAATTCATGATGTGGATATAGGATTATCAAGCTGTCTTTGACCTTAGCCCAGATGAAATTCACATTAGCTTAGCTTACAGGACAGTCACTGCAACTGCCTTTCAGTCAATAACCATGAAGTAAATAACCCAGAATAAATTGCAAAGGACCAAAAGACAGCAAACTTGCCCTAAAATATGATTTTAAGGCATTCTCTCACCCAAGCAATAATGACAAATCAGAAACTATAGAACAATGAGAAAAAAAGCTTCAACAATTAAAAAGGGCACAAAGAGAGCAGAAAATTTTATATGAGCCTTGATAGCCATTTTGATTACTGTCATATAAAAATATGCTAAGAAATAAAAATACACAATAAATATACATTCTGAAAGATCAGACTATTTTATATATTGCTATTTCTTTGCCAAAGCTGATTAAATGGTAAACTCATTACAATCAGGTGGTAATCAAACAAAACTAATTTGGTACTACATTTAGAAAGAAGAAAACTAAAGTCTCAGTCTTCAAAAGATGTCAGCACTTGCCCTGGTCTGAAGGAAGATTTATTTGGGAGAGACAAATACTACTTTTTTTCAGTAACAATAGCTCATCAGCAAAATGAAAGGTTAACCAAAAAAAAGACAATCCCTTACCTTAAGATGAGCTACTGTTTCATGTCCAGACACTTCAAGAGTGTGCCGATTCTGAGCATGAACGAAGATCTGCATGGTTTCACCTGCAGTGATGAGAAAGCAATGCAGCAATTACGATTAGCAATCCAAGACCCCAAAATCCAGTTTCCTAAGAACGGCATAGACTAAGAAACTGATCTCTTCTACTCCTTGCTATTTTTAGACAAAGCAATGAACAGAATAAAGAGGATGCTTAACAACCTACAATAGAGTTGTTATCTCTCTAATCAACCCCCCACCCTTCCTGGTGACAACAAAATGTGGGCTTAGGTTTTCTATCCTGATGAAAGGTGACGCAGAGAATACCCATTTTCCGTGGCCACAGAGACAACCCAAAAGCAGCAGGTATAAGTTGCAGTTGCCCAGATTTTGTCAAAAGATGACATTTTCAGAGTGAGAACTGTCCAACAATGGAGAAATGCATCTCTGAGGGTTGTGGGTTTTCCATCGCTGGATGTTTTTATGCACAGGTAGGTCAGGCACCTCTCAAAGATGGTCTGATTGAACTTCTTGCACACCGCAGAGCAGTGTTTCTCAACCTTGGCAACTTTAAAATGTGTGGACTTCAATTCCCAGAATTCCCTAGCCAGCTGTTTACTAATCCACTGTAATTCTAAAGGAACCAAGGCTTCAATTCCAAAGGAGGTGGATAGATAGATGAGAGAGAGGAGACAGAGCGAGAACAGAGCAGTGTTTCTCAACCTCAACAATTTCAGGATAGGTGGACTTGAACTCCCAGAATTCCCCAGCCAGCTTCTCGATCTTAGTGTCCTTCAACATCACAATGCCAGAACTTCTGGTTCTTCCTTACCCTCCTCTTCTATCAAATCCCTTACACACTTCTCACAGGCTGGAGCTTCAGCGGATGTTTTGCCTACTTCTTTCCACCCAACCGCACCCCAACTGGTTTCAGACACAGGGGTATTTTACTTAATTTTTATCCTGTCTTTATTACTTTATAAATAACTCAAGGCGAGGAACATCCCTAATGCTCTCTTCCTCCTCCTTTCCGCACAACAACCCTGCGAGGTGGGTTGGGCTGAGAAAGAGGAAATGGCCAAACACAGAGCTGCGTTTTCAATCTTGGCAGCCTCCGTGATCATCTGAAAGGCCCAGTTTGTTTCGCCTGTTGTCCTGCCGCCAATCTGAACAAGCTGGGGAGCATGGGGATGGCAGTCCAAAGAGCATCTGGAGAGCCGCAGAAGGCAAGAGATCCGGGGACGGGCAGCTGAATTCCAAAACACTTTGGGGGAAAGCGACAAGGGAAGAGGAACTGGCCGGGGACGATGGGTACCACCAGAGCAAACGGAGGGACGATGGTTGTTTAAGGCCACTCGGAGAATCAGAAAAGGGAGAGGAACTTAATGTCTGACACCATCCCTAAATAAATCAGGCTGTTCATCCCATAATCCAAGACTCTTTTGACGACCCTCACCCGTTTCACGCCGAGCCAAGATGGAGGCCGGAGAGAAGCTGCCTCACGCCGAAGAGGGAAAGGAAAGACTGACGGAAGGGGCGGGGCTATGAGCAGCGCAGGCGCACTGCAGAAGAGGAGGGCGAAACGGTCTGGGCCGAGGCGTCTCCCTGGTTTCCATTCCATTCCTCCCCGTGCGTTGCCTGCGTGACGTCATCGGCGAGCTCTACGTACTGGTCGCCTTGACGTCATTCACGCGCGCTCGGAGGCAAGATGGCCGCCTTTCCTTCCTTCCTCGCGAGGGTCGGGCTGAGGAAGATGCTGCTGGTGTTGCGAGGGGGCGGGCGGCCGACGCAGCCCTGGGAGGCGGCCTTCATGGTTAGTCACATGGTTACTATTAGCTAACTACTAATAGTAGTTAGTACTTACTAAGTTAGTACTAACTTCATGGTAGTTCCTCAGTGGCAGAAGGGAATTTATGGGTTCCGAGGGGAATATTTCGCGGTGGGATAGCGAGATTAGCACAACACCTTGGGGAGGCCTGTGCATAGGATGAGCGCGGAGGCACATGAAACGAATTTCTGCTGCCATCTAGCGGCCGTCCGGGTTTTTGTAGCCTAAATACGACAGTGGCTTGGATGCTAGTTCTCTTGGCATGGATTCCAGGCCAGCAGGCAGAACATAATTTTCTTTCCCAAGCTTTATTAAATTTGGTGCAGAAATTACAAATGATTTTTAGGTAATAATTTATTGCTATATCATTTGTGGGTTTCAGAGACATGTCTCAGGTGAGTCCAGTTCTGCAGAGCTTAAGTACCCAGGGATTGTTGAGTCTACTGAAGAATATAAATTTGTGGAGAGGCTGATACCGCCTATCATGGTACCTGTACCTCCAAAACATGACCAGTATCCTACACCTTCTGGATGGAGGCCCCCACAAGGTAAAATGGGGCAAAATATTTTCAAATTTGATTTCCTTAATATATAACATTTGAAAAAGTGTTCGAATATGCTTCCCTTGAAAGAGGAATTGAGCACAATTAGGACTTCGCGGTAGGATAATTGCATTTATTATAAAATAAAAAACAGCTTCTACAACTCAGTTCTTCCTGATGTACATCTCGTTATAACTTCATAGTCTGCAATTGAAATATATTTCTTAAGTATGTGTGCAAAATTAATAATTGAGCAGGAAAAAGGTAGAGCTCCCCTGGCCAGATATTGATACAGGGGGACTAAATTATACTAATTAATAATTAAAATAATGCTTATTTTATGTTTACAACAGATACGCCTCCTGACCTTCCCTATTTTGTACGGCGGTCGCGCATGCACAATGTCCCTGTGTACAAAGATACTTCCCATCACGGATCCAGGAAGATTACTACTATAAGGAAAATTGAAGGAGATATCTGGGTAGGTTACAGCTTTCTCTGGCAGGCTGTTTGGTACAAGAGATGTTGATGATGTGAGGTGATTTAGATCTTGAAATCACTCAAGAACTTTTGGCAGATGACAAGGCCAAAGCAATGCCTGGTGTGCAAACGTAGAAAAACAAAAAGTGGATCTGACAGAAGATGAATGCACGTGAGGATTTGGGTATACTCCATGGCACTCTGAGAGGTGAATCCTGATCACTTTTCTCCTATCACCTCAATGGGTTGTCCAGCTAGGGAAGAATCAACATCAAGAGCTTCTACCCAGTTGCTATGATCAATTAGCGTATTTCACTGGCAAAGCTACGCTGATACTCTCAAGTCTTATCTCCTGGTAAAGATTCAAGATGACAAGAGGGTTGTCTTCTTTGGTTACCTGGGAACCTCCTTTGTCTGTGACTTTCAATGAGGGATATAGGGCTCTCTAGGATGTCCTCTGCCACCTTGATTCATCTGTGTAGGTGGAGGGGGTTAATTTCCTGGATCTAGGAAGCTGTAATACTTCATTGTGAGAGGGAATGCTGCCAGTGGCCTTGAAAGAGGGTGTGGTGCATCCCCTCTTTAAGAGGCCCTCCCTGGATTCAGTGATGTTAGACAACTGTTGACTTTATGGGAAGTTGGAGAATACCCCAGACAAAATAAATTTTCAGTCAGGGTTCAGGACTAGAGATGAAGCACAAACAGCTTTTGTTACATTCTGGTTTACTTTTATTGTGACTCTTGCTAGAACAGGAGGTGGAGGCTGAAGACAGTGGCATTTTTTTGCCCAGGTATTCAAGGTTTCAGAGCTGCGTAGAGCAGGAGAATCTTGCTACTGACACCCTCATCACCATCCCTTTACATTAGTGCAGCATATTCTACCTGGGGTTGCTTTGATGATTGTTTGGAGGCTATAGCTTGTTCTGACTGTGGAAGTCTGTACGCTAACTGGCATTCACCAGTGGGAGTTTGTCACATCTGTGCTGCAGACTTGGTACTGTACACTTCTAGGTACAATTTAAGCTTCTGGTAATAATCTGTAAATCTACATTTTTCTTTCTCCAGGCCCTAGAGAATGACGTCAAGGCCTTCATTACAGAGTTGTCTGGACGAACACCAGCAACCCAAGTCAATGAAAATACCAGTAGTATCCATGTCAAGGGCTTTTTTGAAGAAGAATTAAAGACATGGTTGATGGACAAAGGTTTTTAAATAAAGGATAGCAGATAAGTGATGAGATCTGTCCCTTTGAGAAGATTCATTTTGGAAACTTGTTCTTACCCAAGCCTAAATGCCACTGTTCTGGCTTAGTCCACTTGTGCCCTTCCTGGTAAAAATCACTTCTTAAATACAAGTTTTGTATGCTTGGAAGAGTGAGTATTATGAACACCCTCCTCTCCCTCAAGTAGGGTACATAAAATCTTGGATAAAGTGTCACTCCTTCCAAACATTCTATTTTGTTGTTGTTCAGTCACTTAGTCGTGTTCAACTTTTCGCGATCCCATGGACCTCAGCACACCAGGCCTCCCTGTTCTCCATTGCCCTCCTCAGAATCTGCCCAAACCCATGCCCACTGTGTCAGTGATGTTATCTAACCATCTCATCCTCTGCTGTCCCCTTTTGCCTTCAGTCTTTCCCAGCATCAGGTCTTCTCCAAAGTCTTCTCTTTGCATTATATGTCTAAAATATTTGAGCTTCAGATTCAGATCTGTCCTTCCAAACAGTCAGGGTTGACCTCCTTTAGGATTGACTGGTTTGCAGTCTAAGGGACTCTCAAGAAACTTCTCCACAATACGAAGGCATCAGTTCTTCAGCGCTCAGCCTTCCTTTGGGTTCACTTCTAACAGCCATACATTACTATTGGGAAAACCATAGCTTTGACTATACAGACTTTTGTCAGTAAGGTGATGTTTCTGCTTTTTAATATGCTGTCTAGGTTTGCCATAGCTTTCCTCCCAAGGAGTGTCTTTCAATTTTATGGCTATAGTCATCATCTGCAATGATCCTGAAGCCCAAGAAAATAAAATGTCACTGCTTCCATTTCTTCCCCTTCTATTTACCATTATTCAAATACTATATGCAATTCTCATTTTACAGTTTAAGTTTGCCTTTTCCAAAGCTGAGCAAACATAAAATATGATAAATATGAGGATGAGACATTACTAATTCCAGTTTATTTACAGATGCAAAAAATGTAAATATACAAAGGGAACCCTTTTAACAAAATACATGCTGCCTTGATTTAAAATGAAATTAATTTTGCACCCATTAAGAGGATGTTGCATCACAACAGTCCATAATAGGTGCACACCTTCAGGAAGATTTTGTTGAAGTTCTCTTGGGCACTGAATCCTTCCAGCCCTTCCATGGAACCAAGAAATCCTGTTTCCCCACATGGGATCTCTTGATGGCAATGCATCTTCTCAAATTTTGGGAATTAAGGAAAAGTAATGGTTGGTAGATCAATATCAAAAGGATCAGGTTGTTCTAAAGATAGCAACAGGTTTCTTCACAGGTGCCAGAGAGGACCTTTGAGGTCACAGTCAGACATTTGCTTCTGCTGAGGTTGAGCAAAAGTGGCAGTTGCAGCCGCCCGCCAGTTCCACAGAGGCAACTGGTGTCTGGCCAGTCATTTTTAGGTTTGTTGGTAATACTGATTGTAGTTCCACGTGTTCTGGTAACCATAGTTACTATAATTCTGCACCAAAATAAAGCAGCAATGGAGAAAAAAGCATTTACATTAAAAGAAATGCAAATTATAACAGAAAAATTGTTTTATCCAAAAGCAGGTTGGGGAATTAGTATCTCTCCCACCCTCCCCTCAAACCAGGATGGATTCACAACTCCAGCCACTTTGACCAGTGACTTAAGAGGTAGTGAGAACTGGAATGGCTACAGGTCCTCTGTCTTTAGCAGGATTTCATTCCAACCTTTTATCCAACTTAGTTGTAATGAATTTTGAGTTACTCCGTATTTGTTTATGTATCTCAGAGAGACTTTGCTCCATGTAAATAAGATGTTTTAATGGAGCCAATTTTTTAAAAAGTGGGCAGCTGAATTATATACAGATAGTCCTTGACTTATAACCATTCATTTAGTGACCATTTGAAGTTATAACGGTATTGAAAAAAATGACTTATGACCAGTCCTTGCATTCACCACATTGCAGCATCCCCATTGGTCATATGATCTAAAATTTGGGCAATTGACAAGCAGCACGTAGTTAGAAGAGTTGCAGCGTCCCAGAGTCACATGTTTGTCACTTCTGACCTTCCCAGCCAGCTTCCGAGAAGCAAAGTCAATGAGAAAGCTGGATTTGCTTAACAACCATGTGATTTATTCAACAACTGCAGTGATTCACTTTACAACAGTGGCAATAAAGGTCATAAAATCAGGTGCAACTCAATCACCTTGTTCAGCAATGGAAATTCTGGTTCCATTCGTGGTCGTAAATTGAGGCCTACCTGTATCATCTTTTGCTAGTCATGAACTTCAGAAAAGAGTAATATATTCAAACAGAGAAGGGTGCTGTTTTAAAAACCAAATACTTATGCCACTTCTGCAGCCCAATTTGACATTTACTGGTCTGGACTTCACAGACCATCTTGTTGAGTCACACTTAAGAGTCAATCCTGTGTACTCAGATCCCCCTTTACAACTGAATGCCCGTGAGATGCCCTGGCACCGTACATACCTCCCAGCAGAGCCTCTGTGCTTTCTGGAAATTCTATTCCCAAGACCACTGGGGGCAGATGGTTTGCAAGCTGGTGCCAGCTGCCTCTGGTAACTCACCTGGTACCATGTGTTATAATTATAAGCACTTGTTGCACTGGTGCTCACATCAGTTGCCATCAAGGGTGTGATGCCCGTTGTTGTCATGCCTAGGCTGCTGCCCCCCATGGCTGCATCTTCAAGTCTCAATCTTTTCTCATCAACTTCATCAGCACTGCTTGGGAATTTAAAAAGTGTCAATGTCAGCTGGCATCCCCATTCAAAGGGTTAACCTTTGGCTCTGTTATAACACTTGGCTGACAAGCTTCCTCAAGGAGAAGCAACTAGGCTCTCTTGTGATGCCTGCCCTATAGACCAGCCCCACAAGATAGCTCTGAGCCTCCTGGCCTTTTGGAAGGCCAACAAAATGGGCTCTGGGTCAGGATGTTACTGAAATTTGTGGTTTTGCCCTGTGCTGATTGTGGAGTTGGTTTATTTCTTTGTTTGCTCAGTGCATAAACTGCCAACTCCCAACAAGTCTGGGCAGTTCACAAGAAAACATAAACTATAAAACAATTTTAAAAAAATCAAGAGACAGCACAACTGGGCAGCAACAAAAAGGCACCACCCTAGTCCAATGTTTCTCCACCTCAGCAACTTTTAAGATGTGTGGATGTCAGCAGAGCTTTTAACTCTGCAAAGAATATGAGAAGCTAAATGGTTCAATCCAGAAATAATGCTACAGGTCAGGTGGAATGGAAGCCATTCTATTTTGCAGAAAAAGTTGGAAGATCTTTAAAAAAATCACTGCAGTATAATTTACCATTAAAAGCTACAGTCTCTCCAAAATAAATGTAACCTTAGAAAGGTATGGATGAATAATTTCACTTCCAATAAGCAAGGGTCCACAGCAAGTCATAACTTGCTTAATTATAAGCCAATTATAATGCATGATGGCTTGATACAATGTACAAAGTGAATCTTGGCCAGGTGATCTTGGTTTGTTCCTTTCAAAATGCATATGCTGCTAGGGAGGCAGACAAGGGCAGAACTGGAGAAAGGGAAGTATTCTCTCTCACCCATTTTCCAGGAGTCTCTTCCTCATCATTTGCTGGTTCAGAAGCTTCTGATGCTCCTCATAGCACATCAGTAGACTGAAAGACAGAAGGGGGAGAACTTTGGGCCTGGAAGGTTCTTTGCTCTGGGTCATCAGAAGCTGAAGAGAAAGAGTTTCGTGCTTCCCTCCCATTACCTGTTTATGCTTGACCCAAAATCTTCAAGAAACTCCACTCTGCGTTGGGAGAAGATGATCTTGGTCTCCAGGGGGAGCCCACTGGTCAAGGCTCGGTCAAAACTGCTCATGGTGTTGCCCTCGTTCTGCCGGACATCAGCGCTAAACTCCATCTCCAAGAGGTTCGCATAGAGCTTGGCGTTGTCCTACACCCAAAAAGGGGAGAAGCAAGAAAGAAAAAATTCAGAAGAGTAAAGGGCAGGTCTTAGCAAATTGTCTATATCAATGTTTCTTAACCCCAGCCACTTTGAGATGTGGACTTCAACTCCCAAAATTCCCCCGGCAGCATGATTTTTGTGGACTTCAACTCTCAAAATTACCATGCCGGCGTCTTTTAAGACTTGTGGACTTCAACTCCCAGAATCCCCAGACTTCATGCTTTAAAAAGTGGGGAAGCACGCTGCCTGGGGAATTCTGGAAGCTGAAGTTCATCCAGCTTAAAGTTGCCGAGGATGAGAAAACACTGCCGTAATTCTTTGCACGCTGAATAAATTTATGCTGAATCTTCAAAAGTGACGCAGGTGCTTTACGTGAGCCAGGTTTTAGCCGCAAGAAGAGAGATACCCAAGTGTGACTCTAATCTCCCCAAAATGTGAACTAGCCACTTAGGGATATTACAGAAGTATGAATGAAGTCCCAACAGAATTTCTGGCAAATTATGCAAGCGGCTCCATAAACCCAAATGCGCTCTGGTATTTACCGGGTCCTTCTCCAAAGCTTCCAGAAGGATTTTCCGTGCTTTGATCAGGTTTTTCTGCACTTTGAGGACCTGCCGAGCCAGCTTGACTGAGTAGAAAGAAGAGATGGGCATCCCCTCGTTGTCCCGTATGGCTTCCATCAGGAGGGCCTCTGCCGTCTCCATGTTCCCAAGCCGACGTTCCAGGCTCACCCGCCGCAAACGTACCATGACCAGGCCAGGTACACAGTCCTCAAAAGTCTTCAAGATGCGCCGGGCTTCTTCCACCTCTCCTGCAGGAAGAGAGGGAGGAAAAACATCAGCACTAGAAGTATCAGCAGCTCAGGGGCTCAGATTATTAAGTCAGTTGTCATCTAATTGGACTGCCTTGGATTAATAAAGCTTTTGACTTTATTATGAGTCTGATGAAAAGGCAACTAGAAAATAAGCCCACTTAATGGTTCTTCCAGCTGCCCTCTCTGCCAAGGCAGACAAGAACAAGACTAAAGGGATTACACTATTTTTTCTGAACAACATTCTAAATTTTGTCAGTGACTTATATTTTATTTGTATCCCTCCTTTATTATTTTATAAACAATTCAAGGCGGCAAACGTATCCAACACATCTTCTTCCTCCTATTTTCCCCACAACAGCAACTTGGTGAGGTGAGTTGGGCTGTTTTGAGAGTTGGGGTCCAGGGTCCCCCAGCTGGCTTTCGTGCCTCAGGTAGGATTACAACATACAACCTCCTAGTTTATAGTCTGTTGCCTTAACCACTAAACCAAAGTGGCTTTCTATCCAGCAATCTCTAAGGTGACTAAGTTAAGATTAAAACATCCTTTCTCTCTCTCTCCAGATCAGTATTTCTCAAACTTAGCAACGTTAAGACATCTCAGGTTAAGAAGTCCAGATGTCTTAAAATAGCCAAGGTTGAGAAACTAAGCTCTATGTTTAAAGTGACATATTGGTTTGGACATGTGTAGGATGCTTAATGGATGGTGTTCACATGATACAGATAGTCCTTGACTGACAACCACGTTTGGGACCAGAATTTCCATTGCTGAGCAAGGTGGTCATTAAAGGAGTTGCACCTGATTTTATGACCTTTCTGGCCTCTGTTGTTAAGTGAATTACTGCAGTTGTTAAGGGAATCGCATGATCATTAAGTGAATATGGCTTCCCCCATTGACTTTGCTTACTGAAAGCCGGCTAGGAAGGTTGCAAACAGTGATCACATGATCATATGTATATATGTACGTATATATGCCAGCTGCCAAGCACTTGAATTTTGATCATGTGACCATGGGGATGGTGTGACAGTCCTAAGTGCAAGGATAATCATAAGTCATTTTTTTTCAGCGCTGTCGTAATTTCAGTCACTAAATGAATGGTTGTACATCGAGGGCCACCTGCACTAAAATTCATTTCCCACTCAGGAAATGCAGACAATAACAAAATACTGGGAGCTGAGCATCTCAAATCCTGCAGCTGGATCAGATGCAACCTTGTATTCTCAGGAGCACTCTGATCACTCTCATAAAGTAACCTCTGAAAATCAACACTGGTGCAGATGCTTCAGTTTTGTTCGGTTTGGTAGAAAAATATAAAAAGTGGAGGGTTGCATGAAGGTTTTTTGCACACTGCTATAAACCGACTGATCACTAGTCAGTGAAATTATTTTACCCAAATAGTACACATGTTGAGATCATTCTCAAGGCAGGTTGCCAATCAGCTGTTCCTCACCTTGTTTCTCCTCAAAAGCTGCCCACAAGAGGTGAATGTTGGGCTTACGAGGGAGATGATAACAGCAAGCCCGCTGGAAAACACTCCTGGCTCCAGCTATGCTGTGGTTCTCAAGGTACCTTATGTACTAAATTCGGAAAAAATAGGGGAATAGGGGGAAAATCAGGAAAAAAAGAGATTTTATAGCTGCAAAGACAAATGTTTCATAAGGCAACATCTACTCAACCTTACCCTATAGCGGAGTTTCTCAATCTTCACCAGTTGAAGATGGGTGGGCCCTTGATCTTGAAGTCTCCCATCTTCAACTGGCCAAGACTGAGAAACACTACTCCAGAGACTCCAAGGAAATGAATGTCTCTACTGTGAGGAACTCAGAATGATCTACCTTGCCAGCTCCACACCACCCTATATTCTAAATGGATCCTACTACCTTCTCTTACCACCAAGTTGAACATGCCCAGCCCAACAAGATGATGCTTGCAGGTTTTACTTACGAGATAACCACATGCAACCAAGGACGAGAAAAAGGTTCAACTGCTCTCTCAGAGGCTGCCTGAGGAGCAACAAAGGGAACTGCTCCCCTAAATTCACTGAGCAGGGAGGGTAGACACAGACCCGTTAAGAGGATGAGGCTCACCTTGACCCAGAACTCCTCATAGAGAGCACAAGCGATGACGCAGCGCTCAAAGAGCACAATGGTGCGCTCATGACAACCACTGGCGATCTCAAAGTCCAGGTAGTCTCTCCAGTTCCGCAGCTGTGCTCGCTCCAGAGGTTTCACATGGAAATAGGGCCTTTTGATCTGCAGAAAAGTGAGGCGATACTTGAGAAGTCAAGACAAACCACCATAGTTTAAGGATTAGGGACTGGGCACAGCTAGAGGTGGCCTGAAGTGTGAGTCATTCCAGTATTGCCCAGAGCTTGTGGAGGAAAAGTATGGTACAGGCAGTCCTTGACTTACAACCATTCATTTACCAACCATTTGTGAAGTTACAATTCCACTGAAAAAAGTGACTTACAACTGGTCCTCTCATCATAGCATTCTCATGGACACATGATCAAAAAGCACTTGGCAACCAGAATGTATTTACAATGGTTGCAGCAATCAGGGTCATACTACCTTTCCAACTGGTTTCTGAAAAGCAAAGTCAATGAAGAGAAGCTGGATTCATTTAACGACCGCATAATTCACTTAATTGCAGTGATTCACTTAACAATCACGGCAAAAAAGTCACAAAATCAGACATGACTCACTTTAACAACTGCCTTAGCAACAGAAATTCTGCTTCCAGTTATGATCATAAGTCAAAGACTACCTGTATAAATGAACTGAGAGGGATGAAGAGCACATGCTGGCTGCCACACTCCACTTGACTGATTTATTGTAAAGAACTGGAGCAGACCAGCCTCAAGGCAGCCCAATAATTCAGCTAGATTGCACATATTAATGCCCACACTGTTGACAAGAGAAGGCAGTGCTTCAGAAATTGTGGTGCCTCTCTCCTTCCTGCTCAAACACTGGACAAAATCATGGCTGGCTGGGAATTCTGGGAATTGAAGTCCACACACTTTCAAACTGCCAAAGTTGAGAAACACTGCCATAGACTCTATTTGCTGAGGGGAAGCAAGAAAAATGCTAATGAAAAGGAACCCCCCCTCAAATTCCACCTGTCTGGCTCTTAAGGTTAGACAGGCACTGCCATCTGAACATCTGATTCATTCATACACACCCCATCCTCAAAATTCCAGCGCTTGCTGACTTCAGCTTCATTCTGACTGAAGATCTGCTGGCGGATCGAAATGGACTGCTCTAGGACTTTTTCCTGATCCAGCGTCCCCTGAAATCAAAGGAGGTGAAATCAGTAATATCAAGAAAGGGAATCTTTATGGAAAGAAGTGGTGAACTGGCCCTGGAATCAGATCTAGGCAACTTCCCATTGGCCTTTCTATTTTAGCTATAAGTTCTGAATTCCTTTTTAACTCTTAAACTGTAAGATCAGATTAAGAAACCTCACTGGAAGCATTCAAAGAACAAGCTACATCCCAGGGTATGAACCCTTTTCAGGCTCCACATGATGGTGTGATTTGCCCAGTCTACTAAGGAATAGTTCACACAGCATCTATGAAAGGGCAACACCATTTATTTATATCCAGCTTTATTATCATGATTTGTTACACAGTCAGTCAATGTTTAGACTAGATTTGGCCTTTTTGTCTACCTATCGAGTCCTTCCCAATGACTGGGATAGGCAGATGTTGTGGTTTGAAGGACTGGCACAGGATGTAAGCTGTTCTGAGTAAAGCTGCCTTTTGCAACTGACTAATGGGGATGTTGTCGATACCAATACCTCAAGGTAGTGAACATACCTAATTCTCCCTCCTCCTATTTTTGCCACAACAAAAACCATGTGAGGTGGAGTTGGGCTGAGAGAGAATGACAGGCCCACCCAGCTGGCTTTAAATCTATGAGCACCTAGGGTGAATCCAGATTGGTGATAGAATTGTTCATGCTACCCGCCACAGAGCTTCCAACATAAATTGCTTTGACAATGTGATACCCTTTGCCTTCAGCCTAGAGAAGGTCAAGGGGGGGGGGGTTAAACCACAAGGTGGTTTGAAAGAAAAGAATACAATTACTATCACTTTAATTCTAGCATGAATTTGTCAGTGAGCAAAGAGAGGGCTGGCCATTCTGCCAACCCAATAATTACAAGGGGGAAGGGGAAGGAAGAAAAATCATGGCCAGAGATATAAGGAAGCAAAAGTTTTCCTGATAGATGATTTAATACTTTTGTCAAGGGTTTTTTTCCCCATCTTTTGGCCAAAGCTGGGAGGAAGTCGTATGTTGACAATATAGCAGAAAGCCAGCAGGCTACATAGACAAGAATGAAGCAGGGGAGGCCCACAGGAAAGTGTGCTTCTGGGCATTGAGGGATCCAGCTACCTCTAACAGAATAAATTTGTTCTTTTTCCCACTTTTTAAATATATTCCTTTTCCCACTTTCCCTCCAAGACTTCACACAGCCCATCTGTAAACAAGGAAAGCCACATCCATCAGCTATATTTTTGGGGCAGACAGTAGAGAAAGAGCTAAATGCGATGAAACAGGCCAATAACTAAGCAAGCCAGCTTGACTCGTAGTTAAGGTCTAGAAATCAGAAGATCATGAGTTCTAATCCTGATGTAGGTGAGCTTGGCCAATCCTTAGGAGATGGTTAGTTCTAGTCCTGCCTTAAGCATGAAAGCTGGCTGGATGACTTTGGGTCAGTCTCTATCTCTTAGCCCAACCCACCTCACAGGATTGTTGTTGGAGGGAAAACAGGAGGAGGAAAGTGCGTTGGATATGTTTGCCACCTTGAGTTATTTATAAAAATAATAAAGGTGGGATATATAAAAATAAAACATGGACTGCATCCACTTCTGGACCTAGAAATGTTCTGATGGCTTTGTGTTGCTGCTATTGCCTGCCCCCTTAAGTTTTTGGTTATGGGGTGGTTCAGGGAGGACAAATAGGGAAGATGCCACGCAAGATGGGAACGCCTGCCAAGGGAGGAAAAAGTGTGCAGCCAAGAAATGGACCCACCAACACTTGACTCTCATCTGCGATCTCCTGCTTGGTTTCCATCTTCAGTGGTAGATCTTCTCCAGGCGGTGCTTCCTCAGCTTCCAACTCAGTTGTCTTGGTGACCGTCTCAGAAGCCATCTTGGACTGCATCCACACCAGCTCTTCCATGGAGAGAATGTCTCCAAGGGGATGGCTGGTCAGATGTTCCTTGAAGCTGCATGAAGTAGAAAGGAAGCTCTTCAGAAAGGAGCTACAGCTAGTTCTTGCAGATGAAGCTATATGCAAGGACATACTTTTAATTTTGCTGCAATGACAGTCATCAGCTGGGCGGGGAGTCAAACGGCCTGGGATAATCAAAGCATGGGAATTGGGCCCCTGTCTGTTAAAGCAGTGCAGAATTGCCTTCTGCCTACCAGGTGCTCCAGAACAAACACAGGGGATGCAAACAGAGGCAGCTAACTGACAGTGGTGTGACACAGACGCTTATTTGAATATAAATGGAGGCAGAAGTGCCGCACAGGGAGGGACTGCAACATTATGAAGGCATGTCTTTTGGTTCTCTGACAATGAGCTCAAGTATGAACTCAAAAGCTCTGAACAATAGAACTTAAAACCCAGCCATCGACTCAGTTTGATGGATGCAGACAGTTCCTCACTTACCACCACAATTGGGATCAGAACTTCTGTTGCTAAGCAAGGCAACTGTTAAGTGAGTCATGCCCAATTTTACAGCCTTCTTTGCCAACAAATCACTGCAGTTTTTAAGCGAATTATGCAGTCATTAAGTAAATCCGGCTTCTCCTATTGGTTTTACATCGGAAGCTGGCTAGCCAATGGCAATCATGTGATCCCGGGATGCTGTAACCATCGTAAATATGTGCCAGTTGCCAGGTGCTTCAATTTTGATCATGTGACCGTGGGGATGCTGCAATGTCATAACTGCAAAAAGTGGGTAAGTTTTCCAGTGCTGTTTAACTTCTAAGGCGAGGATTACCTGCAATTCCCAATCCTCCTGCCAAAGGTTGGAGAAGGCCACTGCAAAACCTGTCGAAACCCCAGTGCTCACACTTACTTTTCCCAGTGGTGGCTGTACAGTTGGGTGGGAGTGGACAGCACCCTGTCATAAATGGCGGTGACAGCCTTGAGGTCCCCCTGCTCCTTTTGCCATTCCACATACATCTCCCAGAGCTTGTCTGAACGGAAATCTACTCCTGCAGCAGCCACAGCAGACTCAAAGGTGCTGTACAGAAGACAAAAAATGTTAACAGTTTCGCAAGAGTCACAATGGAACATTGTGATGTAGGCTCACACCATAACAGGGAGCTTCTTGTTCAGGATTTGAGGAAACCTGGTCTTTTTCCAGCATGAGCAATTCCATCCTGTTACTCTTCTTTAGGTATTAAACATCTCACATCCTCTGCTGGTGCCTCTCTGGGTGCTGAGGGGGTTTGGGATTTGATTTTGTCCTTGTAGATTGGGAGTTTTTGAAAGATTTTTTGTTATGCTATGCAAAACTTGAGTTTTGTCAGATAGATGGGCAGCTTTACCAACCTGTCTAATAAATAAAGATGTTATCTAGTCGGGTAATGAAACATCTGCAAGCAAACAACCAAACCCAGAGAGCATCGACGCCACAATTCAACAACAAGTACATACATTCTCTTCTATTAATGTATAAATAATTCCCTGGAGTCTGTGGATTCTTTGCCTCTTGCAGTGTTACTCAACCTTGGCCACTTTAAGATGGGTAAACTTCAACTCCCAAGATTCCCCAGCCAGCCTTGGCCAGCCAGGGTTGAGAAATACTGCCCTCTTGTTTTTTTGGAGCTCAACTTTGCTACACAGTTGTAGCCCCAAATTTATTTCTGGTGAACAGAAGTTCCTGTGAAACTTGAAACACCTTCCTTGGTTCTACTGGGTGAATTTCCCCTGATTGTTGACTCTTACGATAGGAAGAGCCGTGCACAGATTTCAACCACTGCACTTAAGGACAGCAAGCACAACATTTGTCAAGAGTCATCCAGGTGCTTCTGAGATTCAGACTGGGATCACACTTTACACCACAGGGTTTTTTTTTGTTGTGATTTGCTGAACAATTTGCTGAACAAATCACAATTACTCAGATTTATTGTGATCTCAGGAAAACCCTGCTCCGATGTTCTGGAGAAGATCAGGCCACCTCTTAGACCAAACTCTAGGCCTTCAGGGGTAGTCTTGACTCCCTTCCCCTGGGAAAGAGGATGGGTAACCTGGTGCCCCAACCTCCATGTTAGGTGAATAATCTCAGCATATTTGAGATCTGAGAGCCAGTTTGGTGTAGTAGTTAAGATGCT
>JANHZU010005987.1:0-18495 GCA_032468055.1 Acrochordus granulatus | reverse complement strand
CCGCCGATTGAGAGAGACTCTTCCCCCCCCTGTAGGTTCCAGCCTTTGAAGGAGATGATGGATTTTGCATCTTCGAGAGCAACGCCATTGCACACTACAGTGAGTCCGGATGTCTCTGCTTGTCAGCTTTCCCCAAAGTGGGGGGTTCAGGGTTGGGCCGGGTTTATAACAGAAATCCTTGACTGGGGATTGGCAAGTGAAATGCATTGAGATCGAGGGCAGTCGGGACGGGAAAACACGAGACCGCGAGAAATGATTTTTTGTAGAACCTTTCGCAAACGGTCGCTTGGTAGGATACAAGCTTTCCTCTCCAGATTTTATTGACAAGTTCTTCCTATTTCTTTTGTGCTTGGTTGCCTGTTTGAGAAAGCTTCATTATTTTCTGAGCGTGTTAGTTCTTAACCACCAGCTGGAAAGGCCATCTTAGAAGCCTTCGGAGTAAAAAGTCTTTAGAATGCTTAAGTGAAGCTTGCCCCCCTCAAAAAAACCCCTCTAATTGTTTGATGTCTGCCAAATCTAGACAAAATCTAGATTTGGTAAACATCAGCTCCCGTGATTCAACTAGGGTGGCCCATAACTCCATTGATTGGAAGTTCAGGACATTGTGATGCGCCCTGGTTGAAGTTGCCAGCATATTCTTTTTGATTGGTGGTTCTCTTAACTGGTTGGTTTTCCTCTCCCAGTCAGCAATGAAGAATTACGAGGTACAACAAAAGAGTCGGCTGCCCAGATCCTTCAATGGGTGAGCTTTGCTGACAGCGACATCGTGCCTCCAGCCAGTACTTGGGTCTTCCCCACACTTGGCATAATGCAATATAACAAGCAGGTAAGGGACACACCCTCATTTTAGGCATATCTCAGGCTGTAAAGACGTATTTTCCAACCATCCAAATAGCTAGATGGAGACAAAAATGGATGGATGCATGTGCTTTACTAACCACGAAGACAGCAAAAGGGAGGCCTCGACTTACGACTGCAATTGGGACCAGAGTTTCTGTTACTAAGCAAGGTGGTTGTTAAGTGAATCATGCCTGATTTTATCATCTTTTTTGCTATGGTGCTTAAGCAAATCACTGCAGTTGTTAAGTGAGTCACACGGTTATTAAGCAAATCTGGCTTCCCCCATTGACTTTGCTTGTTGGAAGGGCACAAATGGCAATTGCATGACCCTGGGACATTGCAATTGTTGTAAATACATACTAGTTGCAAAGTGCCCGAATTTTCATCACTTTGGGAATCCTGCAATGTTCATAAGTCACTTTTTTCAGTACCATTATAACTTTGAACGGTCATTCAACAAAATGGTTGTAAGTCAAGGATTGCCTATACTTGAAAACAGGAATTAGTTATATTTTGCAGTCTGTTTTAATAGATTGAAATTGTGTTTTATATTTCTGCAAAAGCAGTCTAGCTTTTGATGGCCTTTTATCTTTGTATGGCTCTGGATTTGTCTCCTGGCCCCCTGAATCCTTAGGATGTCCCCCTAATTTTTTTTGGCTTCCCCTGCAGGCTACAGAGTGTGCCAAGGAAGAAGTGAAACGAATCTTGAGCCTCCTTGATTCTCACCTGAGGACCCGGACATTTTTGGTTGGGGAGCGCATTACGCTGGCGGACATCACAGTTGTCTGCACTCTGCTCTGGCTTTACAAGCAGGTGAGTCTCTGAGTTGGCAGAGGAGGTCCTAGGGAAGAAGCCCTTGGAGGGCTGCTGAGGTGCCTGAGAACACTTCACTTTCTGAGGCTGGGCGAAGAAGGGACAGGGCTGGGCATCTTCCATTCCAATGAGGAATTGAGACTTTAACTATAAGAGCCTTGTTAAGTCATTTGGTGTTCAAGTAGTTCCTTCCTTGAATCAGCAGTTGCCATGCACAAAGCAGTGCAGAGTTAAGAACCTGATTTAAGGGCTTGTTTTTTATTATCCCTCTTTGAGGGTACATAGGGAAAAGGGAGGGCTTCTCTCCTCCATGATGAAGATCCATGGTGAAAGATTCTGAGAGCTGGTTGAACATCATAAGCAAGAAAATCACATATTGCTGTTGGTTGTGTGTCTGATTTGAGCTATGGCTCGTTCAAACTGTTTGACAGGATGGTAATGTGTTTGAGCTACTTGTTCAGATCAGTCATTTTTTCCTGCGCAAATGCAAGCAAACAGCTAGATTGGAAGGCTTTGGTCCTGTCTTTAATCCTTCCTTCCCTTAAAAATTAGGGAAATTCAAGGGTTGAGAAACAAGACAGAAAAGAATATGGAGGAAGGATTGTCCTTTTTTTACAAAACTCAGGTAGCTTTGAGTAAGGGAAAATGAGAAGAGGTGTTTCATCTTAAAGGTACAGAAGCAAGGACGTGATAAGGTAATAGACTTTTCATCTCTTTTGAAAAGTCTATAATGCTGAGAAAGATGGAAGGAAAGAGAAGAAGAAGAGGTTCAGCCACAAAGTAGATTTGATTGTGGTGGTGATGGATACACTGTGGGAAGATCTGAAAGATCATCCTGGAAAAGGTTGCTAAGAGCTGATGTCAATTTGATGGCACATACCAGTAGTCTTTGATTTATGACCAGTTGCTTAGCAACTCTTTGAAGTTATGACAGATCTTTCCAGGGCTACTTAGGAACCAAATTCAAAGTTCAGTGCCTCCCTGCTGCTGTCATGGTTATGGACATACAGCAACAGTCCTGGATTTACTGCCATTCGCAGCGTCCTGCACTCATGACCACAGTTGTCAGAAACAGGCATTTACTTCCAATTTCAGCAAAAAAAGCCCTTTGTGGAGTGGATTTGCTTAACAGCCACAGTGTTCATTTTACAACCACCACATTTGCTTAATGATCACTGCAAAAGTCATAAAATCAGGCTTGGACATGTAGCGACTCAATGATTGGATGAGTTATTCCAAGCTCAAGTACAGTCAGAAGTTGAGGAATTTCAGTAATTAAAAGTTATAGAAATACAAAGCATTCATAGCCCAGTTTTGTACTTCCGTGTAGTCCATGTTGAAAGGAACTGACTGTGCATGTCATTTGAGTTGAGATTTTCTGCCTTTTCCCCAATTTCAGGTTTTGGAGCCACCCTTCCGCCAGCCTTATGAAAATGTGAACCGTTGGTTTGTGACCTGCATAAACCAGCCCCAGTTTAAGGCTGTCCTGGGGGAGCTGAAGCTGTGTGAGAAGATGGCACAGTTTGATGGTCAGGAAATTCATCTCTGATCCAAGTATTGTCTTTAAATTGCCATTCTGTCTTTTATGGTTGGAAAGGGACAGCCAGAGGTGTGATGAGTGAGTTGCGTAGTGTAGCTTAAATTCTTCCCTTTGGTTCCATTTTCAACAAGAAAAGAGCAAGAATCACTCCTATTGTATTCTGCTCATAGGAATTCTTTAAGTAGAATTGCTTTTTTATCCTCTGAGAATTCATCCTTTATTGGAAGGTCTCCAGTCTTAGGAAAATAGAAATGTCTTTAGTTTCTGGAAGAAATAGTGTGCATTTCACTGCCCTTCTCTGTCTCTGGCTCTGCTTCCATGACTAAAATTAGAACACGATTTAGAGATGGATCATATGTCATGTTCACTCTGTTTTCTGAAAGGTGGAGTGGTTCAAAAATTGACTGCCTTTCAAAAGTGCACCTTGTGGCCGGTCTTGTGCCTTGTTCTTAGTGCCTGTCTTTTAAAACGTTGCCTACTTTTTCTACAAATTGCAAATCAAATGGCCCAACCATGGCTTACTTAAAGCTAGTGGCCATCTTCCTTCCTTCCCTCTCAAATCTTAGGAATTAATGAGAGCTGCTTGAAAGAAAATTAGCAAATATATGTTTAAGCAGAATGGAAAATTTGTATGAGACTTCTAAAATCTGCTCTTATATTGACTGTGATATAGTAGCCATGTGAGCCAGTTTTGGGGTTTTGTTGTAGACACTAAGCTAGGAACCGGGAGACTGTAAATGTTAGTTCTGCCTAAGGTACAAAGCTACTTGGGTGACTTTGGGCTAGTCCCTCTCTCTTAGCCCTAGGAAGAAAGCAGTGACAAACCACTTTGAAAAATGCTGCCTAGAAACCTGCAGGGATTTGCTCAAGAATCAAGACTGACTTGAATGCACCAAAAAAAAGCTGTAAACTTTGAGATGGAGAAATCCCTTGGAATAAATTGAGCTACCATTTTTTATGTATCTGCTATTTAATATTTATACATAGAGGCTTTTTATATGCAGAAGTCACTTACAGCAATAGAAGAGAATATTTCTAGCTCAGGGTTGCAGACATTTCATTACCCAACTAGGATAAGATCTTCAGTGTTAGAAGGGAGTGGGGTTTGCTATCTTTTTATATACAAGTGGCTTGCCTTGTCATGTTGGTGGGAGTGTTGTTAAACAACACCTGCTAGCTCTTAAGGTGTTTTCCCAACTCTCCTTTCAGAGACTGTAGTGCAGTGTTTCTCAATCTTATCCATTTTAAGAAGTCTGGACTTCAGCTCCCAGAATGTTCTAGCCAGCATTGTAATACAGTAGCCATGTGAGCCAGTTTTGGGGTTTTGTTGTAGACACTAAGCTAGGAACTGGGAGACTGTAAATGTTAGTTCTGCCTTAGGTACAAAGCTACCTGGGTGACTTTGGGCTAGTCCCTCTCTCTTAATCCTAGGAAGAAAGCAGTGACAAACCACTTCCGAAAACATTGCCTAGAAACCTGCAGGGACTTGCCCAGGCAATTGTCAAGAATCAAGACTGACTTGAATGCACCAACAAAAGCTGTACACTTTGAGATAGAGAAATCCCATGGAATAAATTAAGCTACCATTTTTATGTATCTCCTATTTAATATTTATACATACATTGGGCACTGAAACTGAATCATGTTTCATTTTCCTTTGGCTTATTGTTGGCTTTCAGCCAAGAAGTTTGCAGAGAATCAACCTAAGAAGGAATCATCCAAGAAAGAGAAGCCACCAAAGGAGGAGAAGAAGGCTGAAAAGAAAGAAGAGAAGAAGCCAGAGCCTGAAGAGGAATTAGATGAGTGTGACCAGGCCTTGGCAGCTGAGCCCAAATCCAAAGATCCCTTTGCTCACCTCCCTAAAAGGTAAGGACTCTCGGTTGGTTGGAAAAAGGGTGCTGCAGAGTTAGAAAGGGATGGGGTGACTTTCATTCTGGGGAAAATATCCCAAAGTGCTCTTTGCCCAAAATATGGGCCAACCTAAGAGGTTTGGCCTAAATCTATTTGGCTTTATTTAAAAAAAAAATTCCATCAACATAATTTTAGATATGTGTCAACATACATCAAACCTATGAAATTCTTTTTTCCTTCTCAAGCTCTTTACCGTATTTGCCCCAAAGGAGGGTGCTCTTTACTTAAATAATTTATTTTTAAAATTAGAATCTTATTTTAATTTGCTGAGCATCATTGAAAGAGGAAATGATTTATTGTGTGTCTTACTTTACTTTTGAGGGTGTGGTCCTCTTACATTGAATTATCTGTTCAGTAAATACAGAACTTGCATTTAGCAGATACTAAATAGCCACATAGAAATACACTTAAATAAATAGACACTAAATACATAGAGATAGACCACATTCAAAACTACCCTTCAAAAGAGACAGTAGAAAAGCTAAGGAAGAAACCAAAAAGCCAGAATAGATTTGGGGCATTACCGCAAAGGACGTTTATAGGAGAGGCAGTTCTAAGAAATAGATTTGTGATTCTGACTAAATAATGGTTTAGGATTTACTGAGGAAGTTGGGGAAGAAAGAATATCATCCTTTGAGAGTGGTTTAATGTAATTGTTATAGCTGGAGGTAAGGCAGATGTGTGAACAAATATTGCAAGCAGGAATCCATAGTTAACTGATGTCTCTTGTTTTGGTACAAAGTCAAACAACCAAAGACTTCCTCCAATTTTTGAAGAAATTAATCTCAGAATTTAGAATGATACTACATAGTATTACAGTTTGTTCTAAAAAGTAAGCATGTTGTCTATGAAGGATGTGTATAAAATTATATCAAATTAGAATGTGATTATTACAAGTTAATACCATTTTTCTCTCTAAAAAGAATTTAAAGAATTGGTTTTATTGTGTCTGATGATTTAAAGTGTTTAAATTCTGTTGCAAACCATGTTACCTGTTTCAGATAAACATACAGATTTATTTATAGAGGTCTAAATTATTAATTGTGGGCTGTGCATCCCATTAAACCATAACTTGTTGAATAAGCCTTAATGATTTCATGGACATAAAATAGTGAATTGTTAACCTTGGTTTAGTACTGTGAATAAACTCAGCTAAACAGGCTTCCCATAACGTACAAATATAGCCCAGGCTGTGAAAGACACGTTGAAAACCATTGTCCTATAAAATCTATGCCCCAAACCTATTCTGGCTTAAAAACATAAAATTACAATAATGTTATTTTATAGTGGCTAGCAAATCAATAAAAAACAGAATAATAGATGCTAAAACAGCTTGTATTTCCTACTTTGAGATGTACTAGGTCTTTCCCTCTTGCTGAAAAGGCTCCTAGCCACATCCTGTGATCTTCTCTAGGAGAGTACATATCCCAAATGGGGCATTACAACTGGAGGAAGTAAAATCCCCTTTTTTCAGAGGAGATTTGGGATGGCTGAGATTTTATGCAAACTAATTATATGGCCTGTTTGTGGCTTAACAATGATCGGTAAACCAGATCACTGCACCTTGTTTAACAAAGCTGTGGCTTAAATATGCAGCATTGGAGGTTGGGAGGGGCCAGCCTCTGAAGAAAGGAAGTGGTCCAGGCCTCGTGGATTAAATGTAAGTCCCCCTCCTCTGCATTCTCCCTGGAGCAGAGCAGGAATCGCAGCCTCTGCGTATCGGAGTGTGATACATCCCCATTAAAAGGGCTCTGGCCCTTTTAATCCCCTCCAGCCATATTCACTGTGTCTTTCCTGTTTGCAAAGACAGACCAACCTATCAGAAATGTTGCTGTGGTCAGCTGACTATATCTGGTCTGGGGATGGGGTTCGTTGGCCTTCACCTCCCCAGATACAGCTCATCCTCATTACTAAGCCCGGATTTATGGTTGTAAGTCTTGGCAGTCATTAAGCGGATCACCATATGACCACATCCAGTGTTACGATCTCGTTTGCAGCAGTCATTAAGTGAACATGGCAGCCAGTATTAAATGAATCTGTTTTCCCCAATGGGCATTTTGTGCTAGAAACCAGCAAGAAATGCCAGAAATCAGGCTCTCATGACTGTGGGCCACTGCAAATGGCTATAAAAGCAAGCTAGTTGCCAACATCCCAAAATGTGGTCACATGACCACGTGGGGAGAGATGCAACTGTCAGAACTTTGAAAATGGGTTGTAAGAAGCTTTGCGGAGGTCTGTTGTAACTTCAAATGGTTGCTAAGTGAGGACTGTTAGTCATTTGTGCGGTTCTTACCACATCCATTTCTTCCAGACTCACCAGCTCAGCACTTCTCCCACCTTTCTCTCTTGGGTGTAAATGCTACACCAAGAATCTCTCAGCTTCATGTGGGCTGAGGGGGGTGCCAAGCTGCAGGTGACTTGGGCCCTCCTCCTATCACCCCTGAGGACCTCCAGAGTGAGCAAGCTGTACCTTAAACCCTGTACAGGCTTCAAGTTTGCCTCATGCTCGTTCTCAGACAGCTGAAATGCATTGGAGGGGGAACTTAAGCAACAAAATAGATGTTTTTAGCTTCAAGCATGTGGCACCCATTTCGATTCTTGCATCTCCCCCCAAAGAGCTCTGCCCATTTTGGTTAGATTGTGAGCCTCGCCCACTGCCGAGATCCAAGGCTGGACTTCCTTATTTTTTCCCTGACATCAGTTGCAAAGTCCAGTAAAGGAAGACCCAAGTAAGCCACTGAGTCCACGGCAGTTCCTTGGCTCCATTTTCTGACTTTGCTTGGAAGAGAAACTCCCACAGTTGCGCATTCCCTCCAGCTCCCCACGACTGGCCACAAGGAGGCAGTAGAATGCCCTGCTTGCTGCCCACACTGGCCTGCCTGCCAGCCAGTCAGCCAGAGGTCTGGGGTGGTTTTTGGGCTGCCTTCCAGCCTGGCTGAGCCAGAGAGGCACAAGGGGGAATCTTGTTTGTCGGGCCTGGAAGTGGCAGTGGGCCAGTCCCTGCTGCCTGTGGAAGGGGCTGGGTGAAAGGGTCCTCGTCAGCCCCGGCAAAGTTTTTCTTTGCCGTAAAAGAAAGAAGGTGAAGTCAGCCTGGGGGCTTCAGCTGCCACTTGCTAATGGGGAGGTCCTTCCCTTTTTGGAGGAGAGGCCAGAGACCAGATTCTTGAAGGGGGCGGAGGCCCTGCTCAGCAAAACATGATGACCCGAAGCACAGCATTGCAGTGCAGTTTGTTCTGGCCGTGTTGCATTTCAGCTGTTGCTTCAAATGAGCCCGTCCTGTGATCCAGGATAATCTCAGAACAGTAGCTGACTTGTTTTCGTGGAAGTAACCTCCCTCTGGCTTCCCCCCACTCTTCCACCAGGCAAAATGAGGAGCACCCCTTCTCAAAACTCTCCCTTCTGAATAAATCTGTTTTGGGGAGGTTTTTCTGTTCGCTGTGTCATCCTGGAGTGAGCGAAAAGTTTTAATGGGGGTGAGTCTGCCACGTTTTAGACTCTGCTGGCCTCAGGTTCCCATTGATGGCAAAGGGCTTGACTGAGAGTAGCTTTACTAGCCTGTTGCCCTTCAGTTGCTTGGGGATCATGGGAGCTACAGTCTAAGGAAGCTGGATTATAGATAAACTCTGTAAGCTCTTACTGGGATTTTATAGCACACTTGCAAAGCATCTCGACTGATGCAAAATCTCTTCCAGGCTTCTTTAAAAGTTTTTGAGCCTCCAATCTGAGAGAGATTTTGCTCTAGATCCATGTTTCCCAACCTTGATAACCTTCAAAGATGTGTGGATTTCAATTCCCAGAAGTCTGGTAGTTGAACATGCATCTTAAAGTTGCCACGGTCGAGAAACACTGCTTCAGATGTTCTAAACTTCAGCTTCCATCTGCCTGCAATCGGGGCCAAGGATAAGAGAGCACAAGAATTGAGGTTCAAAATTTCTGCCCCATTTGAGGTTATGTAACCCGGGTTACCCCTTTGCAGACACTTTGGCAGGCGCTGTGCACTGTGTGAAGCTTTGGTTTGCTGACATTCCTCAGAGGGCATCCCATTGAGAATTCTGCTTGCCATCCCTCTAGCAGCCTCGAAGAAGACCAAACAGACTGAGCCCCCAAGATGTAAAAAAAAGTATTAAATGTTTAAAAAAAATTTAAAAAATATAAAAAAATATTTTAAAAAGTCTTAAAGTTTCAATCTCCATTCCTCACCTAGAAAACAGGATACAGAAACATTTTTAAAAGGCAGTAGAAGCACATCCAACAATTTATCTGGTCAGTGACCAAAATCAATATTATCAAATCCAAGAAGTAATCTAGCTATTCAATTATCATCCCAAATTAACCCTCCAAAAACTAAGATGCTAAATTGATATAAAGCATTTAAATGCATCACTTATATATTTAAAAAGTGTATCACAGAAGAAAAATAGTCAATTCTTGTGAAATATTACAAAATATTTTGTAAACTAAAAACTAAAGGGCTTTATTCCTAGTAGAAAAGAAAGTAGCCTTTTAAAAATTAGCTGTTAAATGTTTCTCTTTGATATCTGGAATAATACTTTCCAATTTCTTAGTGTTTCACACAGCTGTTTTCGCATGCCTAATATAACCAAAATGCCTCCACATTTTTCAGATTTCACTATATTGGGATATAATTCAAAACAGCATACCCATCTTCCACATGGAAGCATTTACCCATACAACTACTTTTATACATTCCACATTATTCCAAAAAGATGCCAGCAGTGTATAGGATTCTGGTTGATTTTAATCCTTGTGCGGTAGGGAAGATTCTCTGATACTCCTTTCTTATGTGTTGTGTTGAGGTGCTGCAGAGATGCTCAGTATTTTGAGCCATTGAGTCTGTTTTGGAAGTTTCAGTCAATGTCAGGGTCCTCTCTTCCAATAAAGGGGATGAGGAATGGGGAAACACCCTCATACCAGAAAGAGGGTAAGGATATTCTGCACTGCTGTTCCCTCTTAATGTCTTAATCGCACTTTTATTTATTAAATGTATTCGCCACTCAACTCACTACAGGCGACTCTATAAGACTACAAGCAACTGTATATGAAGAGCAGCAAAGCCCACTCTCCCTCGCACTGATAACATTCTCTAGCTGGGTAATGAGACATCTGTAAGCAAAACAGCCAAGCTCAGAGAGCCCCAAGAACCCCGAGATACAATCTCTTCTGTTGGATTCTTGCTTTAATAGATAGTCTTCAAGTTATGACCATAATGGAGCCTGCCCATTGTGGTTGTAAATCAGGTCACCCATGTGGCCAACCTGATTTTAAAACTAGTTGCAGCAGTCATTAAGTAAACACCGTGATCATAAAGTGAACCAATCTTTTGCTATGGGTGCACTTTTGCCAAAAACAGGAAGTAAATGCCTGCTTTTGGCAAAACTGTGTAAAATGTGGTCACATGACTCTGGAAAACTGCAAACAGGTGTAAATATGGTCTGGTTCCTGAAAGTGCAGTCATGTGATTGGGGGGCAACTGTCAGAATTTCGAATCTGGGTTGTAAGTCTCTCCATCGTAACTTTGACTGGTTGTAGCTCAAGGGCTGCTTGTATTCTCCCAAGATGGTGGTTCGGCATCGAGCAGGATTTTAAAAATCTGGATCATGCTCCAGATTGGCCCTTGTCTTTACAAGATGGGGGGTCAAGCCTGTTTGTGCCCCCCACCTGCCAGATTCACTCACTTCTCAGCTTTCTGCCTGTCAGAACCTTTCGTTTTGAAAAGCTGGGGGCAGCAAGAAAAGCTAGGCGTGCCCTCCACCTCCTTCCCCATCTGGATATTCCTCTGTGCATCTGAGCGATGCCCTCTTGTTACTTTCCCATCAGCCCCTTCATCATGGATGAATTTAAGAGGAAGTATTCCAATGAAGACACTCTGAAGGTGGCCCTTCCTCACTTCTGGGAGCATTTTGACAAAGACGGTTGGTCCATCTGGCATGCGGAATATCGCTTTCCGGAGGAGCTGGCGCAGACTTTCATGAGCTGCAACCTTATCACCGGTAATCTTCCCAGCACCACAATTTTCTCTTGTCTTGCCGTACGTCAGGCCCCGCTGACAAACCCTCTTTGCTTCTTCCCCTGCCTTCCCTTCCCTTCCCCCCAGGTATGTTCCAGCGCTTGGACAAGCTGCGTAAAAACGCCTTTGCTTCCGTCATCCTCTTTGGCACCAACAATGACAGCAGCATCTCTGGCATCTGGGTCTTCCGCGGACAGGAGCTCGCCTTCCCAGTGAGTCTTGTCTTTCTGAAAGGCTGTACCATGGCAGGAGAGAGTGCGCTGTGGACGCACTCTCTCCTGTATAAAATAGAAACTGGGAAAGCGCAGCTGAATGGGGCCGTTGCCAAAGAAGAAGTGAAAACAGATCTGGGGGGGACCAGAGCAGGCACCCTCTTTGTGTCACGGGTGCGTTCTCTCTCCGTTGGTGGCTCAGAAGCCTCAGCCACGTTAGACAGCAGGGCTTCAGGTTGCTTCAGGGCATTCTCTCTTGGGAGGGGGCTTCAAACTATTTCCCAGTACCTTCGATCAGAGACTGAAAGCAGAAAGAAACATTCACAGGACCCAGCCAGTTTTCTATGGTGAGAGTTTTGCCTCCTGGGCAGGAATGGATGGATGGACATTCATTCATTTGCAGACATTTGTTTGTTTGAGCCTACGATGTTAGGCTCAACTGCCAGGTCTCTTTTTAGTTTTGAAATACAGTTTCCAGGTCTCTCAGGCTGCTTGTGTTTTCCCTAAAACTTGGATAATCAGCTTGTGACCCTCCCAAGATTTATAAAAGTGGAGCACCCATTATCCTCTCTTCCAGGGCCCATGCTGCAAGGCAGGACTTTGGTGTGCTAGCTGGAGTGATGTCATCTCCCCCACAGACAGGCACTCTTCATGGGCTGTGTGCGCAGCCCCACAGGGCATCTGTTCTATTCCTACATTGTGATGATCCTCTCTGTCACTCCCATTCCACCTTGGCTCTGGTGCCTCTGCTTTGCCGGCAAGCCTGCTCAAATTCTTTACCCCTTGGGGCCAGGATTGATACAGTGCAATGGTTTCTTAGTCAGGCCTGGTGATGAACTTCCTGCACCTGCTGTTTAAGCCAGGATTAAACCATAATGCTCTGTGAGCCAGTCCCCCACCCATTACCCAGAACAATTACTTTCATGCCAGGGCCTGTTGAGTTCTCTTCTCGTCATCATGGGGTTAGCAAGCCTCAATATTGTACTTCTGCCTTTGTTATGGTTCTCAGCAGGACGGGGAAGGCGCAACCCCATTTCTGCCCCCTCTTGACTGCCCCCTTTTCTCCTCCATCTCTTCCTCAGTTGAGTCCCGACTGGCAGGTGGATTATGAATCCTACACTTGGCGGAAGCTGGATCCCGACAGTGACGAGTGCAAACAGCTGGTGAAGGAATATTTTATGTGGGAAGGTGACTTCAAGCACGTTGGCAAAGCTTTCAACCAGGGCAAGATCTTCAAGTGAGGCGGCAAGAAACCGGACCCCCAAATACGGACATAATGAGGGACATCTCTCAGAGCAGCTGCCACCGCTGCTGTTAAGGAAGAAAGAAATTAAAAAACAAGACCAACTCAGGCAGCAAGGAGAGGCAGTGAGACATTCTAAGCTGTGCATTAAAATCCTGAGTGCACTAGTTGTTTTCTTGCATCTGCTTGCAACTGAAAGGAAGGTGGGGGCTTTGCATCTGGACTGCAGCAGAGGAGAAAGGCAGGATCTCTGGTGTCTTTATTTCTCCTTGGGACAAATGAGTAAAAGCGGCCCGGTCTCTACACCAGTGTTTCTTAAACCTTGGTCGCTTTAAGACAGGTGGACTTCAACTCCCAGAATTCCTTCACAAGCATGGCTGGTTGGGGAACTCTGGGAGTTGAAGTCCACCTGCTTAAAGCGGGCAAGGTTGAGAAATACTGCTCTACACACGTGTGCTGTTATTTGATACGCTTTATCCAACAGTAGCACAAATAGTCAAGGTGTTGCCTCTCTAGCGGTTAGATCGATGGGCTCTGCCCTGCAGGGTGATGCGGTGGCACCCTCAGAAGTGTTTGCACTGGAGACAGCAGGTTTGCAGTAGCCAAGACAGCAGGGTTGCTTAGCTGTGTTTGCTCTGCACCAAGCTCCTTTGTTCCTGGTGAACCTGGCATCGCCTTGCCTTCCTCCCTGCTTGGCAAAGGTGCCTGTAGGTGCGAGCCAACTTCCACTTTGCCAATCTGCAGCTAGTTCATATTTCTAGCACTCGCCAAGCTGCAAATTGAGTGCTGCCGTTTTCTAGTGTCCCCCCCAAAGTTGCTGGATCTTGTCTCTGCCAAGAAGACTTTTCCATCTCCTTGGAAATCAAACTAGAGCATTCAAAGCTCAAGACTTATTTCAGTTTTCTGTCCTTTGCTGTGTGAAAGCAGGTGACTCTCAATATGCTACCTCCCAGCATTGCCTGCTGCAGGAAAGTCTGCTTAATCCGGATGGGTTGAAGGTTCAGATCAGCCAGGCTTGACTTACCAGCTTGTTCAGTTCAGGCCTGAAAGAGGCAGGTGGGTGGAGATGACATCTGATTGCAAGACTGGTTTCTGGGTTCTGCTGCCCCATCAGCCTGGCTTGTTCTTGGAGGAAGTGGGGAGGCCTTCTGGAAAATGATACAATCCAAGAAATTTCTCTGCTTGTTCTTCTGCTTTATGTCACAGGAGAGGAAAAGGCCAGGGGTGAGGCCAAATTCCATCACACCCTCAGTGTTGATTTTGGCTATGGCTGATCTCTTCCAGGTGAGGGAGAAGGACCAGGTATTTCAAATGCTACGTGCACACGTGAGCATTTTATCTAAGTCTCTCTGGAATTTTTTTTTGAAGGGGTAAACAGTTCCTTACATTGTGAACAGACCTCTCCCCTGTCTGCTGCTATCTTATTTTTTAGATGTATATGCTGCCCGTCTCACTGTCAAGCGACTGGGCAACTTCCAATGACATAGAAACAGTCTAAAACAAGTACAAGGTTAAAACATTGGATGTTGAATGCTAAAACATTACAAACTGGACAAAAAATGACCAATTCTAGAAAGTGCCAAAAGGTCGGGGAACCAACTGTTGGCTACTCAAATGCTCTTAGAATTTGAAATAAGTTAACTATCCCTTATACGCAGCAACAAGTTCTTCGAAGTCTCTTTCTGTAGCCAGGATTATACCCTGGCCTGCAGTGAGGGTGTCTGAAGTGCAGACTGCGGCGAAGTGCCTGCAAAGCTACCAAACAGCCTTGTGCAATTTTATTAATGAGTCGCGTTGTAGACAGCGTGTTTGCACAATGCAGCTCCCTATAAATTGATCTGGGTTTACTCAACCCGGTTTCTTCGTTTGCATGAGCCATAAGCAAATCACAAGGGGGATTCGGACAGACTTGAGCAGAAAACTCCCTGCCAGCCACGGTCCTGTCTGCAGCTCCACGATAACCTTTGCCTTGGAGCCTGACCTCAGCCAGGGGTTGGCTTCATGCTCTCCCCAAATCATAACCAGTGTAGTCTGATTCATTCAGGTCAACTAAAGAAGAATGCAGAGTGACAGTGATTCGCTAGCATCAAGCCAGCTCACTTTTATTCGGGTTCAAGAAGGCACCTTTTTTTCCTCGGAGTCAAGCTGGGGATGATGTGTTAAAACTAGATAGGCTGGGACAAAGGAAAGGGGTGTCCAAATGAAGGCACTGTTTAATATAGATCCTGGTTTAAATGGATCAAGCGTGGTTAATGCGATGGCTTGTTAAGTTGTGTCACGTTAAGCCAGCGTTTCTCAACCTTGTAACTTTTAAGAAAGGTAGACTTCAGCTCCCAGAATTCCTCAGCCAGATTGCTGTCTGGGGAATTCTGGGAGTTGAAGTCCACCTCTCTTAAAAGTCGCCAGTTGAGAAGCGCTGCATTAAACAAATTACAATTAATGTCTGGAGGATTTCGGCAGCTACTGTCCAACTTGGTCAAGCTGCACCAAAGGACGTGTTTTTTCCTCTGGTTTTTCCTCCAGTTCTCTGTGCTTTCACCTGGCTGGTACTGGCACTTTTTAAAGGTGATTCTATTGCCCGTTCCTACCTCCACCCAGCATTAAAGCCACTTGGGGTGATTTCAGAGGCTAAGCAGGTCGGACCTGGCTAGTCCCTATCCAGGGTTCTGCATTACCTTGCCAAAAATTGCCCAGAAAAATCACTTCATTGTTGCAAAACAAAGGACGTGGACACTCCCATGAAATCACCGGGACTTGAGACTTGGCCTTTCCTGCATGCCAACTCCAGAGGTACATTGAATTAAAACTTTAATTAAGCCTTAATTAGCATGAAATTAAATGCTGTTTTGTTAACCCCATCCTGGGGAATGCACTGCTTCATTTTGCCACACCAAGAAGTGCAAAATCCTGGAAACGGGCGTGAAACTTGCTCTGTCCAAGTCTAGAAATTGGCCATCAGCAACTGGGTCATTTAGCCACAGCCCGGCCAAACAAGGGCTCCTGCGCATGAAGGGGAATGGCTCACTGGGAATAACCAGTGAGCTGACCTGCCTCTGTTTCCCCACCTCCTCTCTCCTTCCCTCCACGCCGTTCCCTTCTTCGGGACAAGGGCTGTGGGGCAGAGGGGTTGGCCAGAAGACCAATTCATCTCTGTCTGGCTGCCAGGGGCCCTGGGGAAGGGTGATTCATGCTGCTGAGCGGGTCAGTCCCAGCCACAGATTGGGTGTGTGTTTGTCCTCCCAGCCAAACCCAACTGGGGGAGAGGGGTGAGCAGGAAGAGCCAGGGCAGCTCACGCAGGAGATGACCACCCTTCCTTCCTTTCTTGCGCTGTCTTTCCTGGGTTTTCACTGCAAAGCTCTTTTCAAGATCCCTGTTCCACAGAGAACTTCTCTTTCTGGGACTGGTGGCTGCTTCTGCTCCATCGCAGCTGGAATTCCCCAAATCTCCAGCACTATCATGGAGGAGGAGGATCCTCATCTCTGGACAAGAAGAAAAGTAGGAGGACGCCAGAGGAAGGGGGAAGACCACTTTTTTGCTATGTGTGGCCACTATATAATAAAACTGCAATAAGGGAAAACAAGGATTAAAGCTCATAAAATGGACAAAGTGGATGCCCAATCAAGTCTGGGCAAAGCTTTATGCACATGTGCAGAGTGCAGCAAATGAAAAGCAGTGTTTTAAAGCATGTTCTGATTGCATTTTGCTGGGCAACAAAACCTCAAAAGCACATACCAGTCACTATTTCTATGCACGCGCATGCGTATGTACACACACACAAACATATGTTGACACTTCAGCTGTTAAGTGAAGGAAAGCGCGCACAAATGCTCAGAAACGTGTAAAAATTGTGTTCGCCTCTGAGCTGCTTTACAAATCGTTCCTCGCTGGCTACCCTGAAATCTGGACAGGGACACCTCGCTTTGCCCCAAGTGACTCTGAGCACTGATTCCCCCCAGACCCACACCCAGCCCTCCACCTCTTTCCCCCCTGTGCCCTCCATGTCAGCTGGGTTCACACCACGCACCCTGCTAAGGCCAGTCTGGAACCCTTGCCCTGCTCAGTGACCATCCTTGGAAGAGAACCTGGTGTCTTTCAGTGTTCGATGCTGGCTTGTTAAACCGGTTTAGGGGATTGTGGGAACCCAGCTGTTGATTTTCTCACAAAGAAGCTAACTATTTCCAAATGGAGGCAGATGAGATAAGAATGAACAGCAGTGTTACTTTAGGAAATCATTCTGTTTCCTTTCACCAGAGTTTTATACGTATTTTTAATCGGGGCTATGAATGGGTCTTCAAGCCTGCTGCCAAATCTTAAGCTTTTACTTTATGTTTTAATAGTTTTTTTAAGATTTGTGTGTGTGTGTACACATACATACACGTGCACACTTTTAAAAATGTGTTTTAACAGTGTATTTTATATTTTTAGCTTCTAAAATTATCAATTGTTTATATTCCACTCTTTAGGTGCTGTATATTTTATAGGTTGTATACAGATTTGATTGATAGGATTGATTATCAGCGGTGCCTTTTAAAACCCTATTATTATTATTTTGCAAACTTTAGTTTACAGTTTAAACTTTAGGGCAATTTTAATCCAGACCATTTCTGTCCCCCTCCATCCCATGCCATGGCTTCTCTCTCTTGACTGAAAGCCAGATCGCAAGAACAAAATTGACAAATGGACGCCTTTCTGCCGCCACCCACCTCCTATTTTCTGGTCAGACTGGTTAAAAAAAAGTCCGGGATGGAAAGAAGAATTTGCATCGTATTTCCCCCACCCCAGGATTTGTTGATCTGTTGAGCAGCTAAGTTATCCTCTGGTGGAAATGCTGAAAAATAAAAATACATGCATGGGGAGGTGGGAAAAGCAGCCCCGAACATGGGGGCGTTGGAATACATCGGATCAACACTTCTCTGGACTCTTTCTGAAAAAGAAAACAACTCACTGCAATGAATTTTGGGGCTGGCTGTGAAATCTGGGCTCCCTTCCAGAATTCTGGAGCAGAAACTTTGAAGTTTCCAGCTCTTCCTCCATCCCAGGCCCTGCGCAGGGGCCATCTGCAAGCACAAGCAGGGTGTTCATTTGGGAGGAACGGGTTAACCTCGGCCAATTGGGCAGGACTAGCAGGCCAGATTGTGCGCCCCCCTCAAAAAACAAAAAGCGACTCCAAGCCCATCCAGAATTGGGGGGAGGGGGTATTCGGGAGCAGCAGCAGCAGCATCTGGGGAAGCAGAGGGAAGGCTGGCCTCTCTCCCGCACATCTGGAAATCGTTTTTCGCAATCCAGCATCGGCCCCACCCAGCCGCATTCTTCTCCAGTGCGTGCGCGAAAGCGAGAACGGGTCGGGTTGTGCAGTGACTCATCCAAACCCGAGTTTGTTTGCTTTTTTGAAGAAGAAGAAGAAGAAGAAAGGCAGCGCTGGCGGGGCATTCCCTTCTGCGCGTCCCCGAGAAGGGAATATACCTTTCTGATTACGTGCCGCGGCCACGCTGCGCATTCGCGGGGCTCAGACTCCCTCTCGGGAAGTTTCCCCCCCAGAGACAACGCAGGACACAGGCGCTGGCCGGCCGGGAGGCTCGCCGCGGTTCAGACGAGCGGGTTTGCTGCTCGGGGCCGCGCCAGCAGTCCCGCGCTGACAAACGCCGAGCTCTTTTCGGGGTGCGGATTCAATAAAGAGGCAGGCCAACCGCCTTTAGTTTGGCAACTGATGGGCGCGAGGCAACCCAGCAAAGTTATTTCTGCAACCATGGTTAAGGAAAATATTTTCCTCTCCTTTCCCGTGGCTGTGCCCTTCCCTTCCTCCCTCCCTTCCTCTCTATTTCCCTTCCTTCCTTCCTTCCCTCCTCCCTCCCTCCCTCCCTATTTTCCTTCCTTTTCTATGGCTGTGCCCTTCCCTCCCTCCCTCCC
>JANHZU010005986.1:52632-65135 GCA_032468055.1 Acrochordus granulatus | reverse complement strand
AGATAAATATTTATCTTTCAATTCCCACCATCTTTTGAAACATAAATTGGGAATGATTAGGACCTTAAAACATCATGCTGACATTTTAGGTAAGGAAAGTTTAATTTTATATTTTAAGTAAGGAATCAAAGAAAATTTGCATATCACAAGATCTCAGCAATTGTGGCTATCCAAATTGGTCCTGTATCTAAAAGATCTAACCTTTCCTCTTCTACTTTTAAGAAAGAGGATTCAGACAGAAGAAGCAGTGTTCCATAAGTTGCTGGAATATCAGAGAAACTAAGAAGAATTTTAATAAACATAATATTAGGGTTCAATTCAAACCAATGAATACACTTAAACAAAAATTAGTACATTCCAAGACAAGATTCTCAAACACAGACACATGTCATTTATGCCATTCAGTGTAATGAAGCTTGTTCAGAATTTTACCTTGAGGAAATGAAACAGAAATGATATGAGATTCAATCAACATAATTTTTCAGAAACATCAGCTGTAAATTGACATCTTAAACAGAGCATTCCATCCAAGATTGCAGATTTCATATTCTTGATAGAGAAACCAACTGGCATTCAAGAAGGAGAAAAGAAAACATATACATTAAGACTTTAAATCCTTCAATTAACAAGAGGGGGAGGGACAAGATTTCAATTGCCCCGTTTACAACCCCACTTCAGTGCACATGCAAAGCCAACCTTTGGCTAGAGCAGAGGTGATTAAACAGAAACCTTGAGACCTCTCTCTTTACTGTCAATCTCCTGTTTGTTTTTTTAGCTTGTTACATGAGAACCAGGGTATTGGGTTTCACAGATTTCTGCCCTCCTTTTGAGAAGTGTTCAGACATTCCATATCATTTTTTCTTTTTTATATGAGACTGAAGAAGTCTCCTGGATTACAGGTAAAATGTTTCTCTGTAACATCTAAAAATAAAAGTCCATCTACCTTTTTAAAATTTGGTGTGCAAGGTTTTTTTACAATTTTGCTACAAGACATGACCTGGATTAATAAGAATATAGATAAACACCTATAACATATCCATGGAGTTTTGGGCTTTCAAGCAATGTTCATTTTCACAGCAAGTAGCTCCAGAAACATGGATTGTGTGTCCTGAATATTAGCTGTCAGAAAATATCAGTGTAGAAGAGCTATCAGTCTCCTGTCCAAGTTTGTAAGCTTCCCAAAAGTATTCGGTCAAGCAAAGTGCTAGACTAAATGGGATGTTGGTCTACTCCAGTAGGATTCTTCTCAAATTTTATTTGAAAATAAGTTACTATCTGATAGAATGAAATGGACCTTAAAAGCAATACCAAGCATCACTTTTATGTCTTTCTCATCTTTGCTGTGAAACTTCCTGGCTTGATGAATCACATATCTTTATACATATAAAGATATGTGTTGTAAGTGACTTAATATAATTTGCATATGATTAAAATGGCAAGTTTATCTTTTTTTCCTATTCATTATATTGAGAGTATTGTTTCCCTTTTCCTGCCTTCCCTGTATATGAAGTCTAATCTGTCAAAAATATCTAATCTTGCAGTGACAGTGAATTATTGTAGTTGTTTTTCCTAGAAGCTACTCATGCAGAAAATAATGAGAATCTTTGCATTTTCTCATGGAACCACCCAGAGTTTGGTATAAGATGGGCATCTATATAAATGTTTAAATAAAGTGTATTTCTGGATGTTGCAAGCAGCATGATAAATATGTTTATTGTGATTAAAAATGCTTAACATATTAAATTTGTAATTCAAAGCAGTAATAACTTGAATTGAGTTCACACATTGTATTATTAAATATGCATTGCTTATAAATTTTTATTTCATTCAAGATTGAAGGAAGATTCTTCTGGCATTTTCAAACTTATAATTTCAAGCTTAGATGCAATCCTTTAAAGATCTTCACCATGCTTGTGAGCAAGATGGCAAGCTCATATTTCCCAGGAATCAAACCTGCAGAAAATCACTGTCCTTTCACAGAGCTATCTTCAGTTTGCCATACCTCCCCCGAGAAGTCCAGTGTGCACCCAGTTACTGTATGCAGGACTTGGAGTATATTTTTATGAACTAAAATATCTATCTAGGAAGGAATGAAGGGATATCACTAAAGTCATTAAGTGCAAGATCAATAAGAATAGTGATCAACATTACAAAGCAATTGCTCTAGTTAGCAAATTATTCCAATGCTGTTTCTGAATCCATCTTTCAAAACCACAATTCTTCAATATTACTGATTATATAAGTTTTCTTCAATATCTTTCTGAAATCCTCCCAAAGATGCACCCATTCAGGATATACAGTTGGGTTTTTAAAAAAAATTTTTAATGTTTCCTTTGAAACTGAACTTTGAAAAACTGAACAGTAAGCCAGTCTGTACAATATCTAGAGAGCTTCTGATTCATTTAAATATGAGTTAGAAATATGAAAAAAAACAACTTTGGATATCCACATCTCGTGACTATAACAGATTATCTACAATTACATTCCCAAACACAGAGAGTAAATAAACACCAACTTCAGGTGTTTAAAAAAAACAAGATAAACTCCCAAAAGAGACATTGTAGAATAGTAGCCATTTAGTAACAAAAAATGGACTTTGAAAATAATGCCTTCATTTAAGGCACAAAACAACTTGAGGACAGCAAATCAATTGTTTGATGTTACTCCCAGGAATCCTTGGATCCCAAACCACACTTGAAAAGCTGTTGCAGAAAACATTTTTTTGTTTGCAGTTGAATCTATAGAGTTCTGATTTTTTAACAGGTTTTTTAAACGACTAGGAAGAAAAACAGTAGCAAGAAAACAAAAGGCAATCCTAGCTTGGTCCAGTCTGGGCCTGTAGTATTCTAAAAGAAACCTGATACCAGCAGATAATGAAGAGTTTTACAACAACAGGGAGATTTCCCCCCCCCCACTTTTTATTTTTGGTTGCTATAACATGCAAAAAAAAAAAAAACCCTGCCACTTTATAGAGAAAAATAAGGAATAAATCAATTATTCCTGAGCTATGGCATACATTCTACTATTACAGTTTTCAGTAATCTTTCAGAATCTCTCATGATTTGATCTCCTTGACTTTCCCTTTTTTGGTTTGAATTCTCATTTTTTAAAAGTATCCTCTTTGTGAAGTCAAATGCCAATTGTGTACAGCTCCTTTGTTGTTTTCCCTTTATGTGTAAAATAAAGCTGAGAATAACATGATCACTATTTTCAGTCATGGTTTTTTAAAATAGCATATTTAACTTTTTTCTGACCCCTTCCATGACCTAACTGCCCTAGTGCTGGGGGGGAGGGAGGAGGGGATGTCAATTTCCACAAGATAATCGACAGAATGTCATAGTGCAAACCCCATCCCTTTTGCTTGTTGATGTTGCACACACACCTTCAAAAGGATGGGACTTGCATCACAACTTGCCAATATAATCTATACCCCAGGATTCCCCAGGTCTTAAGGAAAAATTATTTGGAGTACCTATAAGAAGGTAAGAATAGCTTTTGCTAGATCAGGTCAAAGCTCATCTTAGTTCAAAATTTGGTTTCTCACAATGGCCAACCAGATGACCTCTCTTCTGCCACTGTTGTTCTCCTGCAATTGGCAATTGGAGGCACGTTGACCTCAGCATGGAGTTTTTAAGACAGATCTGTTCCGGATGAATATATCCAATCTCCTTTTATTGCTAAGCTAGTTTCCCTTGTATTGTGGCAATGAATCTCATGGGTTAATGGAAAAAATGCTTTCTTCTAACACTGTGCAGAACCTCAGATATGAAGGGGAAATGGTGCTTCAGGGTGCACAGGATGTATACTTAACCTCTGTCTACAATTCCTGAATGGAAATACATTTTTTCTTGGGATTATCCTGCAGTTGCAAAGAGCAGTTATGTGATCCTAGAAGAAGATTCAGCAGCTTTAAGGAATTGCCAATAAATCTTACTTCAGCATTCCTGTGGACACTGAAGCACCTTTTCCCTTTGAATCCAGGGTGCCTTTCTTTTGCCTGTTTTAAATAATATTTTAAAGCGTTACAACATATTTTAAGAGGGAAAATTATCAACTTCATACAACTCCACAAATATTTTTTTTCTTATATCTTAATGCTATCCTCCTTTAATAGCTTTTCTTAAAAGCTAAAGAGTTTATATACTAGCCTAGTATATATTTTATTTCTTTGGAATAACTGCCCCACGCACTTACCAAGGTTAGGCATGAAAGATTGAAGTTACCCATTACTATAAATCTTACCTTTACATGCCTTTCCAAGTTCTTTCTTGTCTCAGTGGCTGGTTCACAAATGGGATTTACCTTGATTCCTTAAAAAATACTTTCAGTCTCTAGCCAAGATCATCCTCATGCTAAGCCACAATGTAGCCAACCATGATGTCGCAAATCATGTCTTAGCACTGTAAATCAAGATCAACTAGAATTCAAGGTCACGGAAGAGTAGTTTCTCCCCAGTAGTAATTATATTGGGGACTAGTATGTCATTGCCACTCAAGAGACATGACATCTGCATCCACCCCAATTAACCCATGCACACCCCTGTGTAGGTAATTTATTAAGCACAATATTATGTACTGTGGCCACTGTTGGTAAAGGGTTTGGAAAGTGATATGCTTTGCATGTTTTTGCTACTTTGTTTATTCTCTCCAATAAACAAAAGAGAAAAAATAGGCTAAGGAATTAGAGACTCTTTCTAATGCAAGATTAACTGTCCTAAACCAGAATGGAAGAGGACCAGATTTGATGTGACAGGGCACCCTCAAGCTGAAGTTTGGAAATATAAGATGTGCCTTGCCTCTGTTATACAGTATGCTATTGTTCATAACTGCATTCTTTAAATTGGGCAGCTGTCATTAAGCAAGCATAGGGCTGCAACTCAAAGCCTAGAAAAAGAAAGCTCATTGTTCAGAATGATCTGTATATTGCTGATTATGTTTCAACGGTATTAACAGAAAGTTGTAGATTATAACAAGCATAATTCTGTTTTACTTTATGAGATTGTGATTATTTGTAACAGATAATTCCCACCCATCTCCTAACCTAGACAAAGACCTAATGAACTAGCCAGACTGGAGGCAGTTTTACCAGTTAGTCATATGGTCCAAATGCAGTCTTCAGGCAGAATGATAGAATGGTATCTAAGTAAGTTACATCTGAGAAAATGCCAAAGGCACTTAGGTCTCAGCAAAAAAATATGAATCTTGATTTCTCTTCATTTTCTTTCCTCCAACCTGCTGAAATGTCTGTTGCTACAAAAAAGGCATTTGTTGTTGTTGTTCTTTGTCTGTATAGTAAGCCTTTCCAAGTTCATTGGAAGTCAGGTGGCATCCAAATCTAATCCAATCTATCAGTTAACAAAAAAGGCTTAAAGGGAGCTAAATTCTTAGCAGAAGCAACAGAGCATTATTTTACTTCTCTTCTGCTCTGTAGCTTAATGGCATTTGCAGCTTTTTAAAATGTTTCAAATGTGATATCAAACACAGGTCTGCTTCATTCAGCCTATATGTTGTGCTAACACCAGTATAAAGCTAAATGGTGTGGTTTGTTTATTATCAATAAATGGAATTCTTTTGATACAAAATGAGTATTTTTCTGAGTAACCCCTTCTTTGTAAAATTTGCTTATTTGAATGCCTGCTTATTTTTACAGTAATGGATTTTTCATTGTTACTTTGCATGTTTTAAATTCTAGCCAGATGGGAGAATAATCTTTTGTATGCATGATCCCTTTTCACACAACAACTATTTTCCATCTAGGAGTAGTCTCAAGTATACAGTGTATTTCTCTATACAATCAGGACATAAATACAGACCACAGCAATTTCAGTATATAGGTAGTAATACAGCACCTCAGCTGTGAAACTAGCTAACTTTGGCCCGGGTTCTCTATCTTAAGCCCAATTTACTTCCCAGGATTACTGTTGTAGGAATAAAAAGCACTCTATATATAAAAAAGCAGAATGTAAATCTAACAAACAATAAAACAAGGTTTGATCTCAGGCTACTTCAGGTAGAACTAGGAAACAACACCAGCAGAATATTGTTATGATTTAGTGGCTGGGTTCATATGTATCACTAAATCAGAATTTATATTCTGACCAGACAGCAGCTGCGAAAGGCCTTCTAAGGTCACTTGACCAAACATGGACTGTTATTTACCTGTTTGGGAGCAATTAGGAGGAGAAGTTTAAGAAAGGAATGAGAATGTCTTGCTTCAAAAATTCCTACCCTTAAAGCCTACTCCCAAATCACAGCCCCATATCAATCTTTTTGCTGCCAAAGTTCAGAAGATCAACCATGATGCTCTTAGAAGGCCACATCTGGATGGTGAAGAACTGCCTGTAAACCTGGGTTACCTCTCCCAGCAAGAAGCTATCCTGTGATTCATTTCCTATTTCTTTAATGTGCTGGATATCCGTTGTGGTTTATAAACTGCCTATCACCCGTGAACCAGATCACTATGGCTTATTCACCACATCACGGTGAAGGAAAAGTATGGCTTTAGAGTGAAATGTAAATCAGGCACGGAGCAGAAGGCAGCTGCCCGGGAGCCAAAGACGCCTTCCCGATGCTTGGCACCTGGCTTTGCAGACCTGAACCGGCCGCAGTTGGCCAACGCAAGGCTCTGGGTGGTGGACCCAGCAAGCTTGGACGAAGGGGCCGTTTCGCCAACGTCCCGGCGCTCCGGCTCCCGCCAGCCATGCCCTGGAAGAGAGAGCGAGGCCGCGCGCCTCCTTCCTCAGCGCTGTGACCATTTCCCCTGCTCCCGCGAGGGGTTTCCCTCCCCGCCGCGGTAGGCAGGTCCGGAGCGACGTGGCGCTCTTCGGCCCCGTCTGCCAACGGTGGAAGGAAAGCCAAACAAGCCCCAAACTTCTCCGCTTTGTGGGGAAACTGCAGCTCTGGGCGCTCCGCGGGCCTCGGGGCTCCCGGGTGTTAAGAAGCAGCAGCATTTCTGTTCCCGCCTCTGTCCTTCGGCGGCGGCCCGGCATCCGGGATGCGATCCGGGAAAACCGAGCCCCTAGCGTCGGAATGCGGGACGCGCTTCCCCTTCGCGGCGCTATGGGCAGCGGCTGGGAAGCTCCGAAGCGCTGATTGAGCTCTCGACCCCCGGAGGCTTCCGGGCCGGCGATTCTCTTTTCTCCCGCTCTCGAGTTGGGAAGCAAACTTTTCGGGGAGTTGCCTGCGCCACTTCCATCAGCATGGGTGAGTTCCTCGTCCGGCGAGGAGGACAGCAAGGGACGGGGAGGGGAGGGCTTCTCTCTCTGGGTGGATTCGGTTTGTTCTCCGACTGTGGGGATGGAGAAAGAGAATGCAGGGTTCACTTTTTTCAACTTGTCTCCTTGAAAACAAAAAAATTATTTTCTTAAGGCATTTGCAGTTCACATCTCTACTCCCAAATCTCTGTTCTGGGTTCTCAGTTGTTATTTTCCTCTGCTAGAGTAATGGGTTAATATATACACATGGCCGCTATTTGCAAAATGGTTTTTAAATGATCTCAAAAAAGTGGCTGTTCTTCATTTTGGACTACAATATTAAGTCTAGGAGCAGAAGCACTAGTTCAGCCATCCTCTGCCTGCTGCACCTTGGAACCTTTGGGTTATATAGTGAGAATTGAAGTCAAGTCACCAGATTGGGGAGGCTGAGTTAAGTGAAAGCCAAAAATTCCACCACTAAGAGTGGCTGATGGCACTCACTTTCCTAATCAAGCTGCATTCTTTTACACTGACACAGTGCAGAGTTGGTAGGATTGGGACGCAATGCCACAGTCTACTCTGTACTTAAGCAAGTACAGTAAGTAGTAACAATTCATAAGACAGCTATATAAGACTTGTTTGTAGTTCTCTGGACATAATCAGCAAATCATAAACTTGTCATCTATTTTAACCTAGCATATTATCTGAATATATCCCATGGAATTAATTTATAATTCAGCATATCATGCCATCCCAGAACATTAGTTTCATGGAGAAATTTTTAAGTAGACAGATGAGGAGAACATAGTCTTTCTCTAATATTCAGATGGCCTTTTGTGGTCATTGATTAATAAATGTTATATGCTTGCTCAAGAATAAGACCTGCCTATTTAATGGATGTGTTTAGATGGAAGACAAGATCTTTCTTAATCATACATCTTTTACACATTCCACCAGTTATCTCCCAGTCTGAATGAGGCCACTTGTTTAGTTAACCTCTCTAACCCAAAAATGGTTTAGTTAATCTGTCTAACCCAAAAATGTATTGGTAATATCAGAAAAAGATTTAGTACATCCATTTATGATAGTTAAATTTGAACATCAATTTGCTCTGTATCAGTTTTCAAAGGTAGTGATTCTTTATTTCAACTAAAAATCCATTGGGTTTCCTACCTTTTTGTTGGGGAGGTAGGGGGGAGAAATTAAAAGTACTTCAAAGTAATACAGAATTGACACAATTTTCAAGTATATTGAGAATTTTAAGGGTTGATCTTTGAAAGTTAAAGTTCACACATTACACCAAGCCATGCTTAGTTGAAAAAGAGTAGCCCATTTCACATGTAAGCTGCAAATCATAGTTTCCAAAACTCATTGTGCTAATTCTAACCCAAGCAACTACATTGTGGTTTATAATGCATGATCCTAGGGTAAAAGAAAGTACAGCTTTTTATTCAGTCATCTTCAGTCTTCATAACAGACTGGGGTATGAACTCCTATTTTCATTGTTCAGTCACACAATTGTGTCCAATTCTTTGTGACCCCATGGACCCCCTGCACTGCCTCTTGGAGCCTGCCCAAACCCATGCTATCTAACCATCTCATCCTCTGTCATCCCCTTCTCCTTTTGCCTTCAGTTTTTCCTAGCATCACTGTCTTTTCTAATGACTCCTATCTTCACATTATGTGACCAAAGTATTTGAGGTTCAGCTTCAGTATCTGTCAGGGTTGATTTCCTGTAGGATTGGCTGGTTAGATCTTCTTGCAGTCCAAGAGACTCTCAAAAGTCTTCTCCAGCACCACAATTCGAAGGGATCAGTTCTTTGATGCTCAGTCTTCCTGATGGTCCACCTCTCACAGCCATACATTACCACTGGAAAAACCATAGCTTTGACTATACGGACCTTTATCTGCAAGGTGTTGTCTCGGTTTTTTAATATGCTATCTAGGTTTGCTGTAGCTTTCCTCCCAAGGATCAAATGTCTTTTAATTTAATGGCTGCAGTCACTATCTGCAGTGATCTTGGAGCCCAAGAAGGTGAAATCTTCCAGTGCTTCCATTTCTTCTCCTTCTATTTGCCATGAAGTGATGCGACTGGTGGCCATGATCTCAGGATACAGGTAAGGTGGTATGGTCCTCCTATCTCTTTAAGAATTTGCCACAGTTTGTTATGATCCACACAATTAAAGGCTTCAATGTAGTCAATGAAGCAGAATTAGATGTTTTCTGGAACTCCTTTGATTTTTCCATGGTCCAGCAAATGTTGGCAATTTGATCTCTAGTTGAACCCCTCAGATTGGAAGGAATTACAAATAGCTCCAGAAAGAGTGAAATGGCTGAGCCAAAGCTGAAACGATGCTCAGCTGTGGATTTGTCTGGAGGTAAAACAAAAGGCTGATATGAACAATATTGCATAGGAACCTGGAATGTAAGATCTATGAATCAAGGGAAGCTGGATGTGGTCAAACATGAGATGGCAAGACTGAACATCAACATCTTGGGAATCACTGATGTAAAACGGATGGAATGGGCAAATCATAGTCAATAAAAGAGTGGTAAAAGCAGTACTTGGGTGCAATCTCAAAAATGACAGAATGATCTCAGTTCAAATCCAAGGTAAAACAGTCAACATAATAATCCAAGTCTATGCCCCAACCACTGATGCTGAAGAGGCTGACCAGTTCTATGAAGGCCTACAACACCTTCTAGAACTCACACCAAAAAAAGATGTCCTTTTCATCATAGGAGATTGGAATGCTAAAGTAGGAAGTCAAAAGATAATAGGAATAACAGGCATGTTTGGACTTGGAGTACAAAATGAAGTAGGGCAAAGGCTAACAAAGTTTTGTCAAAAGAACAAGCTGTTCATAACAAATACACTTGTCCAACAACCCGAGAGTGACTCTACACATGGAGTGTATGGAGTGTATATACATCTCACCAGATGGTCAACATCAAAATCAGATTGATTATATTCTTTGCAGCCAAAGATGGAGAAGCTCTATACAGTCAATAAAAACAAGACCTGGAGTTTACTGTAGCTAAGATCATAAGCTTCTTTTCGCAAAACTCAGATTTAAATTAAAGAAAGTTGGGAAAACTACTAGGCCATTTAGATATGACCTCAATGATATCCCTTATACAATGGAGGTGAGGAATAGATTTAAGGGATTAAATCTGGTAAACAGAACACCTGAGGAAATATGAATGGAGGTGCATAACATTGTACAGGAGATAGCTACTAAAACTATCCCAAAGAAAAATAAACGCAAGAAAGCAAAGTGGCTGTCTGATGAGGCTTAACAAATAGCTGAGGAAGAAGGAAAGAGAAAGGCAAAGGAGAAAGGGAAGGATATAAAGGGAAGGATATACCCAAATGAATTCAGATTTCCAGAGAATAGTAAGGAGAGATAAGAAGGTCATCTTAAATGAACAGAGCAAAGAAATAGAGGAAAACCACAGACTGGGAAAGACTAGATAACTCTTCAAGAAAACTGAAGATATCAAGAGAAAATTTTGTGCAAAAATAGGCATGATAAAGATAAAGATGGTAGGGACCTAACAGAACATGAAGAAGTTAAGAAGAGATGGCAAGAATACACAGAAGATCCATACAAGAAAGATCTAAATGTCCCTGATAACCATGATAGTGTAGTTGCTGACCTAGAGGTGGACATCCTGAAGTGTGAAGTCTAGTAAGTTTTAGAAAGTATTACTAGCAACAAAGCAAGCAGAGGTGACAGTATTCCAACTGAATTATTTAAAATCCTAAAAGATAATGCAGTTAAAGTGCTGCACTCAATATGCCAGCAAATCTGAAAAACTCAACAGTGGGGAAAGGATTGGAAAAGGTCAGTTTATGTTCCAATGCCAAAGAATGTTCAAACTATACAATTCTGCCCATTTCACATGCTAGCAAGGTTATACTCAAAATATTATTACCTAGGCTTCAGCACTATGTGAATTGAGAACTACCAGAAGAATAAGCTGAGTTTTGAAGAGGCAGAGGAATTAGAGATCAAACCACCAATATTTACTGGATCATGGAGAAAGGGAGTTCCAGAAAAGCATCTATTTCTGCTTCATTGACTATGCTAAAGCCTCTGACTATGTGGATCACAAAAAATTCTAAAAGAGATGGGAGTACCAGACCACCCTACCTGTCTCCTGAGAAACCTGTATGCTGGTAAAGAAACAAGTTAGAATCAGACATGGAACAATAGATTGGTTCAAAATTGGGAAAGGAGTATGACAAGGCTGTATACTATCACTCTGCTTATTGAACTTAAAAGCAGAGTACATTGTGCAAAATGCCAGGATTGATGAATTTTGCCAGGAGAAATAACAACCTCAGATATGCAGACAATATCACTCTAATGGCAGAAAGCAAAGAGCTTCTTGATGATGGTGAAAGAGGAGAGTGCTAAAGCTGGCTTGAAACTCAACATTAAAAAATGAAGATCATGGCATCCATCCCATCACTTCCTGGCAAATTAAAGAGGAAGATTTGGAAGCAATGACAGATTCTATTTTTTTGGGTTCCAAGATCACTGCAGATGGTGATTGCAGCCATGAAAATTAAAACACATTTGTTTCCTGGGAGGAAAGTATCCTAGACAGCATATTAAAAAGCAGAAACATCAGCTTGCCGACAAAGGTCCATATATTTCTGTATATGGTTTTCCCATTAGTAACGTATGGCTGTGAGAGTTGGACTATAAGGAAGACTGAGCATTGAAGAAATGATGCCTTTGAATTGTGGTGCTGGAAAAGACTCTTGAGACTCTCTTGGACTGCAAGATCAAACCAGTCAATCCTAAAAGAAATCAACCCTAACTGTTCATTGGAAAGATAGATACTGAAGCTGAAGCTCAAATACTTCGGCCACATAATGGAAAGAGGGGACTCATTGCAAAAGACTGTAATGCTGGGAAAGATTGAAGGCAAAAGGAGAAGGGGACAGCAGAGGATGAGATGGTTAGATAACATCACCGACACAATGAACATGAATTTTGGCCTGTAGTCAAAATCAAAACAACTTAGAGCTTAACATACTCAAAACTGTAGAAATGACAGTGGATTTTAAAAAGAGACCTACTATCTTACCCCCCCTTATCATATTCAGCAACACAGTATTAGTACAGTCCTTCAAGTTTCTAGGCTCTATAATCTCCCAAGACTTAAAATGGGAAACTAATATCAACACCATTATTAAGAAGGCACATCAGAGGATGTACTTCCCATGTCAGCTCAAGAAGTTCAACCTGCCTCAAGAGCTGCTGATACAATTCTACAAAGGAATCATTAAGTGTAT
>JANHZU010005985.1:52990-63182 GCA_032468055.1 Acrochordus granulatus | reverse complement strand
GTAGCTGTCAACCAGAAATGGTTGGCATTTTGGAGGTTCGAGCCATAGCACTGCATGAGAAAGTGAGCTCCTGCCTCTAGGTGACCTGCCCATCCAGCAGTTCAATAGCATATTGCAAGTGGATAAATGGGTACCACTTTGGTGGGAACTAGCTGCAAGGAGAAAAAGTGAGAAGCCGATGCTGGATGTGAGGCAAGGCAGGATATGAGGTGTGCCCAAACAGCGGAAGGAAGTCTGAATGCCACTTGTTGAGAAGGGGTAAGGAAATAATTGTAAATGTAACTGCCAGTTTGTGAGCTGCTGAGAGTCGCTATATATTATTTGAGTTTACATAGATTTCTAATACATTCTCAAAAATATACAATTTATTTGTTGCACTTGCCTTCTTGTTATGATAATGCTCCAGATAAAAGCTTCCTAATTCAGCAGTTCTGCTTATTCCTATCCTGGCAAGAAAGCCCAAGAGAATGCCAAGCCTAGTGGTCTGAAAATTCTCAAGCACTCCAGAGGAATTAATAAAATTATACATCTTGTTTTTATCCTGATTTATTGGATATTTTTATCCTGATTTATTATTATTTATTATTATTTTATCCTGATTTATTATTTTTATCCTGATTTATTATTAGAGGCAATCATAGATTGCCTCTATGATTTAAATCATAGAGGCAACTGATAAAGGTACTCACAATGCTAAACAAGTCCTAAAACTTGTACAGTTAAATAATTTTCAGAATTGACCTGACATGTTTATTCCACTACTTTGCCCAAGGTTTCTTTTTCATTTTTTGCAATTGACAGAGAGCTAGAATAAGGAACAAAGTAGTTTTTTTGAGCAGTGACCAAATTATCACCTCTTTCAAAATAGTCAGGGCCACCTTTTTTTTCAGCAAAGCATTAATTACCATACTGATTTCAGTCTTCAACTTCTTCCTGCTAGGTTTAATTTATAGAGATGAACAAAAGCAAGAAGTCATACTCCTTCAGTCATCTTGACCACATTCTCAAGGTGCAAATAAGATCCATCTCCACAGAAACTACAGATCAGTGCATATGATGCTCTCCATAAATTAATTGCTGAATTTATGGTGTTCAGGTCAAAAAAATGCCAGGACTTTTGGAGTTGTGTCAAATCATATTGGGGCCAAGTTTCAAGAAGGCCGTACTTAACTTGAAGAAAAGTTAAATTGCAATTTTACTGGTTGTAACTAAGCAAATACAAGTGGCCCTCATTTAATGACAGTTCAAATTTATGATGGTGCTGAACAAGTGGTACTTACAATGTTTGTAGCATGATCATTATTCACCATATTCACTGCTGGCTTCCAACAAGCAAAGTCAATGGGGAGGCCAGCAGGAGATCTCAAATGGCAACCACGTGATGCTACGCTTAATGATGGTGTGGGATTCACTTAGCCATGGCAACCATTTATCCTGAAACTGCCATCACTAAGTGGCTTGATCATGTGACATTGTACTTCAACTGTGTCACTTTGTGTCTTCCACTTTTCCATCTAAAATAGCTGAGTCAACCTATCAGAATGTCTGCAAAATGCCTCCTTTGAAGCAGTGGTCATTTTTATCCTTGGTCATTCTTTCGGTTGGAGGGGACAACTGATAGGCTTGCAGAGCTCTATTGTACTTGTGAAGTGACTTCTTTGGGGTAACCCACTGTAACATTTGGGGCAAATGACAAATCTCCCTGTCTTGCATACACACTATACTTGCTCTTATTATTATCTAATGTATCATTGCTCTTATTCTATTACAGTGTTTCTCAACCTTGGCAAGATTAAGATGGACTTCAACTCCCAGGATTCTGGGACTTGGGAGTTCTGAGATTTTGGAAGTTGAGGTCCACCCACCTTAAACTTACCAAGGCTGAGAACCTGTTTTAGATATTTTTTTAAAAAAGAGTTCTTTATATATATGCTATTAATTATAAGTAGCATCATTTGTCATTGTTTTACTTTTTTCAGCACTGGTAGCCTATGCTGGTTATCTAACTAGAAAATGTGGCTTCACTGCATTTTTGTACATTAATTCATGTGAAGGCAGCCTTGAATTTGACAAATAAATGTGAAAACCATGACATATTTGAGGGGTAAGGCAGCAAGAGAAAAAATTTGTTTTTGCCTTGACTTTTCTCCCTTCTGCCAATTCCTCACTCAAAAGTCAAGGGAACCATGAACTTTCAGAATTAGTCTTGCCATTATTGCTTAACAGGGACTTGGAATGAGCACATCTTGATATTATTTCTATTATCTATTTATATTGTTTAAGTTAATATATTGCAATACTTCCTAGTATTGCAACAATATGTTTGCTTGCAAGGTAGTCTCTAAATGAGAGTGGTGGACTTCCATACAATAATGTCAGCATGCTTCGGGTGGAATTGAGCTTTGGGTGAGTTAGTAGTGTCCTGTCCAAAATGTGTGAACACTGATTAGTACTGCTTTACCCAGCAGGTAATGCTGCATGTGACAGGACCAAAAATAAGGCCGGTAATCTAATCTGACTGTCTAAAGCTATCTTGGATAGTAGAGAGTATTGTCTATGGACCTACCTAGTGAAGAAGAGGCATGGTGGTGCAAGTGGTTAAGACACTCAGCTTGTTGGCTAGGTCAGCGGCCTGAGATCAAGACCCAGTGCTGCCATGCAACAGGATAAGCTCCTCTTATGCTCCTGCCAACCTAGCAGTTTGAAAGCATGCAAATATGAAGTAGATAATAGGTACTGCCTACTTTAGTGGCAAAGGTAACAGTGTCCATGTGCCTCTGGTGTCTAATCATGCCAGCCACATGACCATGGAAGTCTTGAATGCTGGCTCTTTGGCTTGGAAATGGAGATGAGCACTGCACCCTTGAGTCGATCATGACTGGCAGGGTAACCTTTACCTTTACCTTATGGTGACCATATGCATGGAAGATTTGGCATGTAAATGGAATAAACAGTGAAGAGTATTAATAAGCACATAGAAGAAAAATAAGAGTGTATATCTGTGAAATTAAGAGAAAAAGGAGATACAGTGGAGCCTCACAAGACGAGACTAATCTGTTCCGGAAGAACGCTCTTAGCACGAAATACTCTTAAAGCGAAATGAGGTTTCTCACTGAAAACAATAGAAAATCAGATGATCTGTTCCATGCCCCCAAAAATATTCACCAAAAAATTATTTTCAATTGAATTTGAAGTAGAAATGATTGTTCCTAACATCTGAAACAAGTAACCATGATGAGCACACAATATAAAGCAGAAATAGAGCAAACTAACCAGCACTTACGGATCTGCTTCGAGGCAGCTTCTGGCCTCGGCTGCTGCTAGGCCGGCTGCTGTTCGGCGCCTCCTGCTGGCTCAGAGGATCCGCTGCTGCCGCCACTCAAGGCAAAAGGGCCTTTTCCCTTTTCCCTCAGCAATGTCTCACAGTACAGCACATGGACAATGATGGAGTAAACTGCACATGGCAGCGTCGGCAGAACTCTCGCACGGTTGCTGCCTGAATGGGAAATACAGAGCGTTCTGACTGATGAGGCGGAAGTTATTGCACAAAGCTTGCTCGTCTTGCGAGTCGCCGCTTGCAAGCAGAATAAATTTTATTAAAATTTTTGCTTGTCTTGCAAAAATCTCGTGCAACAAGGTGCTCAACTTGTGAGGTTCCACTGTATATCCAACTCTGTTTTGTAACATTTCGATAGAATCTCTGGTGCAATAATAAGTTGCACCAGTTAGGTTACTTTCCTCCTAATTTCAGGTCTCCTAGACTCACCTATCTGTAACATAAACTATAGTGAGATTTTATGATAAATTATAATTCTTATCCATTGTGTTCTTCTTTCTATTTGTGGGATATTGATCAATATTTATTTGTAACACACTGGAGTACAGGAAGATTTCTCCACTTATTTTGTTCAAACATAAGCCTATTATTCTCCCTATATGGTATTCTTTACTAACATCAGTAGGATTATACCAATGGCATCTTGTCTGGTTTTGCTCTGAATAGCTCTTAATTCAGTTCTGTGTAGAAAGCAGAACACTTTCATTTTTAAAAAAAAAAAGCTTCAATCAGTAAGGTTGTTAGAGAAATGTTTTCACTTACAGTGTTCTCAAATGGGTTATGGAGTAGGCAGTTGGTGCTAAAAAAATTGCATTTTCATGGAAATGGGGCTGGTGTGAAGTTCCAGAACAAATTTGCTGAACAGTGAAACTAGCAAGAAGTGCACAGCCTTGAAAGAACAAAGCCGAAGAATTTCAGGAGATTGCTGTGTAATCCTTCAGACAGTCCATGCTCAGATAAACAAAATAAAATGTGGCAAAATGCAAAGGCATTGTTCAGCCTACATGGATTGAAAACTAAATCAGAACCATTCAAATAGGGCATTCATGAACCAAGTCCTACTGATAAAGCAGCTAAGAAAAGTTGACAATTCAGATTTAGAGAATGCTAACTGAAATTTCTCAGAGTATGCAGGCTGATTGTTGGCCTTTAACAAATAAATCCACTGAAGTTTTGCATAGCAGGTAAAAAGTCTGCTTAGTCAAATATTTCAGGGTTAGGTTTCTATCCAATTTGAAGATGCTACTAGATTCTTACCTTCGGTGGGTAACTGAACATTTTTCTTGCAGATTTTTCAAGGCTGTGGACAGCCTAAACCAGCTCCAGGCGTAAGGTCATCTCGATCCATTCCTGAAAATTTCAACACCCGCTTTCAGCCTTATAATCCAGAAGAACGACCAACAATTGCTGCTGGCACCAGCTTGGACAGGCTGGTAAGAAATGTGTTGTGATGTTTTGTAATGTGTTTCTTGTTAAGGTGAAGGACCTTTATTTTGAAAGTTGAAATTCCCACTGCTTATGTGAAGCTGCCAAAGGAAAAGCATAACACTACATTGGCAATTGTTTTCCTTTTAAACATGGAGCCATAGATTGAGACAATGTGTCGAGATACAAGAAAAGAAATAATATGCAAGTCACAATATTTTTTCTGCAAACTAATAGAATAGAATATCATAAGAACCTCTCCCATGGCCTTTTAGCATTTTCACAGAAAAACAAGATTTTTATTTTTCTCTTCTTTTCCTTTATAACCACTGGCTCCTGAAGAAGAGTCATAGAATAAAGGGCCCAACCTCTGTTGGTTGCTAAAGCAACTCCATTTTTAAATTTGCAATTCTTCCTAATACAGAAAGCCTTTGTACACTTTTCATAATATATTCATCTATTAAGATAAATTCTCTAATAACCCATTTCACCTCTCTTTCTCTTACATGAATTTGTTTAGTGCACTTTCTTCATGCAAACTCTTAATGCAAATTTTTGATGTCAGTTTTGTTTTTTTCTTCTTTACACTGATATTCCTTTTGCATGCAATTTTCAGATACATGTTCTTCCTCACAATCATTCACAAATGAAAAAGAGAGTTGTGAGAAGCTCTGTTCTGGCTTCACAGACTTTGGGTAGGCCAGTTCACTCCAAATCCCTTCCACAAAATCCATGACAGTTTCTTCTTCATCTCTCCTTTTGGCTTTTATATGAACTGGATCAGAGATCAAAAGGCTCGCCAGGGCAGATGGCAAATTTAAAGCTTTATGGTTGCAAAAAATATATTTTCTTTATATGTTACTCTTAAAACAAAACATGAGAAAACCAATTTGACAGATATTTTTTTCCTTCTGTGAGGAAATTGCAGATACGGACTACTGAAATAAGTAATCCCGTTTGTCACCATTAAAGTGCAATCACTTTAGCTCCCAATTAACTTTACAATACACTCATTTTTACAGCTCTCCTCATCATTAAATAAGCACTTATTGTTGTTAAGTGTCCACATGCATAATGCATCTTTTCCTGCTTAACTTTAATTAAGGAATTCACATATCATACAAGTCAAGACAAAAAAGCTTGTTTTATAACTGCATTAAACACATTCAATGGTGTTTTGGCAATCAGTCTTCAATTGTGATTTTTTCTTTTTTTTCACCCCTTAGACAAAAATTCCCCCCTTTTTTTGCAGGCATTGTAAAGCCTTTTCCTCTGGAAGCATCCCAATCAGTATTTCTACTGAAAATTGTTCCAAATTAACTTGTTTAACTTAAAAAATTGAAATGAATTATTAAAGCAGCCTTGTTTTTTATTTTAAAAGTGTATCTATTTTTCTTCCCCTTTTAAAAATACTTGAATTTTGGAAACAATCTAGTTGTAAAATAATCTATTGTAAATGCACAATTAGTATACAAATTTAGAAGTCATATATACCTTAGTTATCACATATTTTGTCAATATCTTTTGTTTGTACATTCATTAATATCGATTGCCTGTATGTGTGTGTGTGGATATGTATAGGTGTATATTAGCACTTGTAAAGAGCCTGCATAGGTCTGTGCAGAAAATTAAGAATTTGATTATCCTAAATAGCAAAATTGCAAAAAATGCAAAACTTTCTCAAAAAGGCAACTGGTCTGTTATTATTTGATATAATTGGAAAACGTTTCATTTCCTATCCAGTCAAAACATTTTCCTGGACCTGGATTAATGAGAATATACATAGACACTATCCTAAATAGATAACTGTCTAATCTTTGCATGAACATTTTCTGTAATATTCCACATTTCAAGCAAGAGATCTTTGCTGTATATACCAAAGAATCCTTTTTTCATGAAACATCCTTCAGTTTTTCAATCTCAAGCACAAGGCAGCTAGCCATTATTGGATCATCAATAATGATGATTATTGATCATCAATTTCCAAAATAATTGTCTTTTCCATTAATTTTTGGAATCTTCTATCTGAGAAAAATTAAAACGAGGGAGAATTATAGAATGCTATCTAGCAAAGAAATCTGTCTGTGTCAAGTATATACATGCTCAGGAAATAGTTGCAAAAGTCTGTATTAAGTGCATTTGATAGTGAGCATTGTTTTCAGGCTTATGTAGAGAAAGTTCTATCCTATTACAGAGCCACTACGTATTGTACTAAGCATACCACCACCATAAAATCACTGAGTCAGAAAATTTCTCAGAGGCCACCTAGTCCAACCCATGCTCTGTGCAGAATTTCATAAAACATTTTGAATAGACCCAGACTCTATTGGAATACCTCTACTGAAGAAAAACATGAGACAAGTTCTTCCCTTTTTCACTAGTTGATAGCAATTACCATTAGGAAATTTATCCTAATATCTATCCTAAGTCTGTTTCCTTGTGGTTTGGCTCCTTCTCTCTGGAATGATGGAGTACAAATCCAGAGAATTTGATTTTATCAGCATTAAATTTAAAAAAAACCTAGGGGAAAAGCAAAGAAAACCACAACATGCCTTTAGCAATATAAAAATGCATTATCTGACCTTGCTTGACTCAAAACTAATTATAAAATAGAAGTTGGACTTTTCATGTTTCTACATGGAACATTTGGAAAGATACTTTTTAAATTGTTCTGTGGCAAAGGGATATTTTTTAAAATGCATTTTAAAAATATTAAAAATACCAACCTTGAATGGACTAATTTCAATACATTATTTGGATATGTTAGCCAACAAGAGTGAAGCATCATAGATTCCTGTGGTAGGCCAACAATATGGGAAGGGGTCATTGTGCAGAACTGGGCTATATACCTGCATTTTATATTGGGGAGAGGGAGTGAGAGAGCGGGGAAGAAACATTTTAGAGTATTTCAGGATCTGCAGCAGTAATAGAGACTGATCCTTGGTTCCTCAACCCTCAGCAAATCTCACTGTAAAACCATATATTCTGTGCAGTCCCATTACATTTTAGGGAAGACATTTATCTGACACTACTGGATTCAGTTTTGCATTACTGCAGAAACAGCAGGCAAATGAATAGTCTTCCCAATTAGCAGCCTTTTTCCATTTTTCTTTGGGTTAGACTATGCTGTTCATTTTTACTTATAAATATATTGATCATTTTTCTGTGCAAATAAAACATCTTCAAAGAGACAGGTAAAGACATAATAAATCATTGAAACCAGTAATAAAAACACCAATAAAGAAATCAGTACTTACACAGAGATTAAAAAAGGCACAGTAGGAATAATACTTAATGCAATCCTACTCCATAAATCAGCATCTTTAGCATTTTTCAGCCTGGTACCATTTCATGTTGACTTGGTATGTGTTGAGAGTTTTAGTCCAACATTTTTTAAGGGTACCAGACATGGATACTGATACAGATACTTTTTTGGCCAAACATGGTTATACATGCAAGGAACTTGACTTCAGTACAGCAGCTCTCAGTATACTGTACATACAGATGTACAGTATATACAAAGGCAGGGAAAGTGAAGATTATCTTTCCTGCATAGACAGATGTACATCAGAACTTCTTTATCTTACTTTTTTTCATTATTCATGTCACTCTGGTAACATTTTTAACCTGCCTTTGAATGCTCTACTTTGTACTTGCTCATAGGGTAACCTTGTAAAATTTGTATCTATGAAAATGTATATGGAGAGGTGAACAAGGACATAATTGTTGGCCCCACCCTTCCCTCTGGTAAAATGTTACCTTCATTTATGACCAGTCTTCATTATAACATGAGATAAATATCCTAGAGGCCCTGAATAACACTGGAAGTGACACAAGCAGACAGGCACCTTACATGCACCCTTTTCTTCAATACATGATCAGAAGACATGAGCAAAACAAACAGATGATCTTTCATGTATGTATAATAACTCAAGTTCAGTTGCTTATATCTTTCTTTTTTCAGTTAGTAAGAATAAGGAGAATTACTGCAAGACAGTATTTACATTGTCTACTTGAAGAATTGGCATCTGTCTGAGGCAAAATATCAGTCTGAGTTTGAAGGAAGTTTTAGGATTGCTTTGCTTAGAACAGACTAAGATATATCTATCCTAGTATTTTTTAACCTACAGTGGCCATCTAAAATCCACTACCAGGACACATAGAAATGTTTCTTCTTTCTTGGTGTCATCCAAATCATGTTGCAGCAAAGAGGAATTTTATTTCTGCATGTGATTGTTTAATTTGTCTGGTTAAGTCAGACTTCATATGATTCCAATAAGACATTTCCTGTGGAAATGTAAGAGTAAAAAAGCCATGAATTGCAGCTTTCAAATTCCCAAAAGAACTCATTCCCAGCACCTTGATAACATAGACTAGACCAAAACTAGACAAAATGTTGAGACTCCCAGTCAATATGGTATCAGGAAAGTGTGAAGTAAAGCAAAGTACGATCTGAGGAACACGAAACACACTTACCTTCATGAAATTGAGTAACAAAGTGTAGTCAATACATGGGTGGGAGACTATGTGAAAATGCCATATACATCATCTTCTGATCCATAATGGAGGATGGGAGATAAGTGAAAGAGACAATATAGAACCTAATTGGAGAAAAACAATTATATGATTAATCAGAAATAATATATTATATAACAATATAGGACAATATAAATAGGTAATATTTTTATTATTTACTCTTATTATGGATATGATTTTAAGATGAAGAAAATGACAAAAATTATCTTACAAATTAGGACTAGAATAAACACTAGGGCTTTAAAGGAAATTGTCTTTCAGATATTTATCATATACTGTCAAGTTAGTTTTTTATTAATTCATCATAATACGTGCCCATACAAAGTAGTATGGAGTGTTTAAAATAATCTGAGATTTTTCTTTTTAAAGCATCAGAATTTCACTTAAAAGATCCTCAGGTTGCATGTAGTATACAAAATAAGTATGGGAGATGCAATGTTCAGAGAAACTGTTGTTCTTGATGCTTGAATGTGGCTGAAGAGTCTGTACAAATCCTGTAGGATCAAAACTATTGAACAAAGTATGAGTAATGAATGGCAGATATGGTTAAAAATGCCTACAATTATAAGATTATATAGAGGCTTTGTATTCAATAGTTCTTGAAAATTAACTAGAATAAAAAAGTAAAAATGCACTTAAAATATTTTAAACAGTTCAGAGCGGTACAGAAATGGCTTAAGGCTGATTGGATAGGTGTATATTGTCAGTCATAGCATGCATAATTAAATACAATCCATTCACAGTAGTTTGCTGATACTGATACATTATCCTCTTTGTAGATCTCTGCTTCCTATAACACTGTCTTGATTTTTCCCCATTTTTTCTTTCTCTTCTGCTTCCTAGAGGACGATCTGGAGGACAATGCAACATGGTGTAAGCTCTGGTATTTTTATT
>JANHZU010005985.1:24111-36677 GCA_032468055.1 Acrochordus granulatus | reverse complement strand
AGCATAGTCAGTGTGATGGGCGTGAGCTTGGGAAGACTCCGAGAGGCAGTGCAAGACAGGGGGGCCTGGCATAATGCAGTCCATGGGGTCGCGAAGAGTCAGACACAACTATGTGACTGAACAACAACAACAACAGTTCCAAAACCCATTCTGAAAACCACAATAAATTTATAACATTATTAATATATGATGTGTAAGAAACAACCTGCATAACTTAACATCTTTTAAAAAACATGGTGGATTTTCCTTTATGTGTGTGTGGTTGTGTATTTGTGTGAAGGAAGAATAAAGAGGCTGATGCTGAGAAGGTTTGCCAAATTTGATATTTTAACCCAAGTCAGATAGAAGAGAGAGGGTTGTTAAAGGAGATACCAAAAGAAGAAGCAGTTTCTCAATGTTTTTTTTCTTCTGTAAACCTATGTGTGTTTTTGAAGAACACAGAAATATGGATTTATGGATCACCACAGTCATGTTTTACTTTTGTTATAAAACTATATAGCACTTTTGCTATAAAAGTATATTCAACAGCTCAATACACCTGTGGAGCAACATATCCATAAAGAAGTCCAATCTTTCCCAAAATTGTTGAGTTTGCAAAAAATGATGTTTGAAACTTTTTCCTAATTAATTACCAATATTCTCTCATTCTACATTTCTTCTGGATCTAGTTAGTAAGCCTTTTTGCATTCCTTTTATCGGAAGGATTAAACTCCTTCCTTTTCTCAGTTCATGTCTCAAGCCAGGATTTAATAAAAATCACCAGATAATCAATGGAGAGTCAAAATATATTTATTTATCCAAAGTTTTCAAGTTACTTTGAGTAGGTGGCTATGCTATACTTCTCTGTGTTTCCCTTTTTATAGAGTTCTAAAGTTTAGAAATTTAGCCAATCATTATCAGTGGAATGGAACACATTGGCTTATTACAAAACTTTCTGCTCCATCAGGATGAACACCTTCCTTCCATATTCTGTTAAAACAGATGTATTTTATCTTACGGTTATGGCAGACTTCCTTATTTATGGTTAGTCCAGTGTCTCTTTATCTAAAGCTAAACAATGGGCATTTTATCTTTCCTATACTTGTGATTTTCTATAGATAAGATATATTGTTTTCCTTTACATAGATTTTTCTATATGATATATTCATTTGTCTACACTGACAGGAATCAGTTACTGTCAGGAACCAGCATTACTATCTTTCTTCATAAAAATATTCCAGCAGTTTTTTATTTTCAAATGGGTAAGGGAATCCAGTCCCAAACTCAAGAGAACTCATTGTCAAAATCTCCAGTACAATCAAGCAACATTGTCTGGACAGAGGGGAAATGTGGGAAGATTCCTATCTTCCTACTAATGTCCTTCCTAGGGTATTTGTTGATAGCTGTGTTTAAAAAAATATATCTTTCCATTGGAAGAGATTATTCTTTTAGAGCTTTTCTTGATTAGAGTGTGACAGAAAGACTTCATTTCTCCAAGTTCACAGTCCCTTATGGCATATCTTCTGCCAAACCAGTCATGCTTCTTTTGGGTTTCTGGATAAAATATTAGGAATTGCTGATCATGGAAATGGATCTGGAAAAAAGAGGATGTTACTCTCTTCTGATTTGTGCTCCAAGGTCAGATCTCTCTTAAGGCTGGAGAGATGTTGTCCCATTGATTGGAGGATTATTTTCCTAATTTATTTACTTAATTTTCACTGAAATCAATAGCCCTTAAATAAAGACTCAGGACTCATTTATTTCAATGGGGGCAAAATTTCATTAATCAACTCTGAATAAAACCTAGAGCATTTAATTCCTGGTTATTCCAACAGAAGGATGTGAAGAAGAACAAGTTGTGCCCATTTTTAGTATGGAATTATTTGTTTCTCTTATGGAAAGCTGACAATATTAATTCAGTTTACAGTATACCGCAATAGAAATAACAGTAAATAATTTCTTTTAAAACATAGATATTACATGAAAATATTCTCTCCCACTGTCTCTCACAGAAGATCAGGCCATTTTGGAATTTTCAAATTTTGGGCCATGGTAACCAAGGAAATACAGTGACTTATCTGGAAAAGGAACCATCTTTTGCATCCATTCTAGGAAGACATCCCTCCCAAATATAAGACACTATAGAATAAACATGTTTATCAAAAGATGAATGCATGTGCCATGGGTAAATGTCCTTGTCTCAGTGAGTAATGCCATGAAAGTGTAACCATAGTAATGATGTATCTTCTCTATTCTGATGTACAGATATCTGCCTGAGATCATGAATGATGGACTCATCAATCAGATAAATAATCCTGAGGTTGATGTGGACATCACCAGACCTGATACCTACATAAGGCAACAAATCATGGCTCTAAGAGTAATGACCAACAAACTAAAAAATGCATATAATGGAAATGATGTGAACTTTCAGGACACAAGTAAGACATTATGTTGGACAGCCAAGCAACCTCCTCTGCTGCAATCTTGCTTTCTAACTTCTCACAGTAGTAGTGATCTGCACTGAAGTAAATGGCTGTCTTCTTCCTGTTTTGGGAACAATTAATTGCTGTAATTGTTTTGGGTGGCTAGCTACCACTGTGGTGGGCATTAAGTGAGGTCATGTCACAAATGAGGATGGAGCCAGGTTTTTCCATGTTGTTCTAACTGGAGTACAGTTCTCCAGTTTTTTAACTACATTACACCCATTTCAGGGCTCACAATATTATTGAAATTGTTTCTTCTGAATGAAGAAACTCATTACTAATTTTTAAGCAATCACAGAGAGAAATCTGGGAATTGCAAAAAGCATTGTGGAGACTATCTGTGGTCTCAGAACTGTTACTTTTTCTTGTTTCATAAAGAATAGCCTTTCACATAAGAATCAAATGCTGGAGGTCCAATCCAGTGCCTATTACTCTCATTGTCAGTGGTTTTACGAGTTTTCACAGATCGAGGTCTTTCATGTCTGCCTACAGTACAAACAAAAGCAGCCTATTTATCCCACCCAGAAAGTTTGTTTCTATCCTATGATGAGTAGAGGTTGAACACCCTTAAGCTTCTGCTGCTCCTGTCCTGTACTGACGGCAGCTTAATTCTACACTGTCTTAAAAAAAAACTATCATGACACTTTAGAAGCAGTAAACAAAGGATTCAGTCCAGACTGCAGACCACATCCATTCCTGAACTGGGCAATGTTTCTGGTTGTTGTATCCTCCCAATTTTCTGTTCCAGGGAAGGCCACTTTCCATTGCTTTCCTTTCCAGGGGGGATATTATTAGACGGATGTATTTCATATTTCACATACAAATATATGTATACTAAGTTATATTACATTCATTAAAATGCCCAGCAATCAGCTTTAAAATAAAAATTTGTTCCTTGCTTGCATTTTCTCAACTGGTTAGTGGTGGCTCACTGATGGTAGCACCTGCTCAATGGGTAGAATACCACTGGTTCAAAACTTTCTGAGTTACCCACTCTTCCACTAAGCTGTAATATTTTAAAAATTCCACTTATCTTCCTATTGTTTTTCCTGTCACTTGAGATAAAAGCATTTCACCCACAGCTCTCAAATATATGATTATTTAGGATATGTGAGAGATGGAATAAAGCCTCTGACTTCCTAAGTCTGGAAAAATAACAGTGAAGGACATACAGTCATATGAAAAAGAAAGTATACCATCTTTGAGTTCTATGGTATTACATATCATGACATAGTAAAAATCATCTGCTCCTTAGCAGTTCTTAAAAATAGATAAATACAACCTCAAATGAACAAAAACTTGTGATATATTACATATAAGAAAGCCAACATGGAAAAGCCATGTGTGAAAACTAAGTACACCTTATGATTTAATAGCATGCAGAACCATCTTTAGCAGCATTAACTTAAAATATTTATGACTTAATCAGTCTCTCACATCGTTGTGGAGGAACTTTGGCTCACTCTGCTTTACAACATTTCTTCAGTTCATTGAGGTTTGTGGGCATTTATTTATGCACAGCTCTCTTGAGGTCCCACCACAGCATTTCAGTCAGGTTAAGGTCTGGACTTTGATTGGCCATAGCAACATTTTGATTCTTTTTTTTCCAACCATTCTGTTGTCGATTTGCTAGTGTACTTGGGATTATTGTCCTGTTGCATGACCCGATGTCAGCCAAGCTTTAGCTGTCACATTTGACTCTAGAATACAGTGGAACCTTGGATTGCAAGCATAATTCATTCCGGAAGAATGCCCTTAATCCAAAATGCTCTTAAACCAAAGCGAAGTTTCCCATAGGAAACAATGTAAGGTCAGATGATCTGTTCCACATCCCCAAAAATATTCATAAAAAAATAATTTTCAATGGAATTTTATGTAGAAATGAGTGTCCCTAATATCTGAAACAAGTAACAATGATTAATACACAATATAAAGTAAAAATACAACAAATGAACTAGCACTTTAACATTTGCTTGAAGATTTTAAGGCAGGAGTCTTTTACGCAGTGAGAGAGAAGAACCATTGGTTTAGTTGTGAGATTTCTCACGTGAGCTCATCGTGAGGTGCTTGTCTTACAAGTTTTCACTCATTAACCAAATTAAATTTTATTTAAAATGTTTGTTCATCTTGCCGAACACTCGTGAACTCGCAATCTGAGGTTCCACTGTACTTTGATATACAGAGGAGTTCATTGTCAACTCAAAGACTGCAAGGTGTCCAGGTCCTGTGGCTGCAAAACAAGCCCAAATAATCATCCTTCCACCACCATGCTTGACAGTTGGTATGAGATCTTTGTGCTGATATGCTGTGTTTGGTTTTCACCAAACATAGCATTGTGCATTATAGCCAGACTTCTCCACTTTGGTCTCATCTGTCCAAAGGACAGCGTTGCAGAAGTCTTGTGACTTATTCAGATGTAACTTTGCAAACGTAAGCTGTGCTGCCATGTTCTTTTTAGAGAGAAGAGGCTTTCTCCTGGCAACCCTTCCAAACAAACCATACTTATTCAGTTTTTTTCTAATCGTACTATCATGAACTTTAACATTTCACATGCTACCTGAGGCCTGTGGAGTCTGAGATGTAACTCTTGGTTTTTTTTCAATTTCTCTGAGCATTGCACAGTCTGACCTTGAGGTGAATTTGCTGGGACATTCATTCCTGGGAAGAGTGGCAACTGTCTTGAATGTTTTCCATTTGTGAATCATCTTCCTCACCGTAAAATGGTAGACTTTAAATGTCTACTTTTTTTTTAAAGGCCTTATTACCCTTCCCAGACTGATGGGCAGCAACAGTTGCTTCTTTAAGATCATTGCTGATGTCTTTACTCGATGCTGGAGATCAGCAAACTTCTAAAACTTTGGCTTTTATTGAGGTAGTCACACCTGCTGATGATCAATTGATCAAGGGGGCTTGATTAGCAGCATTGGCTGCTACTTAGCCTCTTCATTCCTATAGAAGCAGTCATGGTATACTTAGTTTTTCACACATGGCTTCTCTGTTTTGGCTTTCTTTTTGTAAAATCAATCATGGCATGTGTAATATGTCATGTGTTGTTGTTCATCTGAGGTTGTATTTACCTACTTTTAAGAAAAGCTAAGGACCAGATGATTTTTACTATGTCCTGATATACAAAACTACAGAACTCAAAGACAGTGTACTTTCCTTTTTACATGACTGTAGATGTATATCTAAGCATTGTGGACCTTCCTGTTTGCAAAGATTTTTATCCATTTAGAAGGAAGATTTGGAGGGGATCAGTAAGCATATCCACCTGATGTTTGGAAGCATGTTAAAATATTTGCATATAGCCAGAAGCATGGAAACATTCAAGGCAGGGTTGGCCTGTCTCCCCCTTGGAATCTAGTGGCATGTCTGGGGCTCCAGCTCTCTCTCACTGGGACAGTACCGATAACATCCAGTCCAGGAGCAGCAAAGAGTTTGGGTACTTCTTTGGCCTCTATAATAAATTCTATATATGTAGGCCATTGAGCAAATGATGAATGAACAACACTCAGCTTTATCATCTAGTACTAATATAAAAGATTTGTTGAAAATTTCTGTATTGAAAGGTAACTACATGAACCTTAAATCCTTGAAAAACTGCTTTTTAAAATTTCAGGATTCCCATTGAGAGAATATTTTTGGAATTTGGCTGTTAACTACCATTTAGGAAATAATGTGGATACAGATGTGACTTATAAATAAGTACAAATTATTATATGGATTTTTTAAAAAAAAAATGGCAACCATGCCCTTTCTTTACTCATATGTGCAAATGTGGCATTTTTATTTTTGTACAATTTTTATCTCAGAAACTAGCTGCTCTATGGTGTCTTGCTGGAAAAAAGGAACATGTACTAACCCGGATCAATACATTCTTGCACCTTCAGCTTCGTCTGGCAGAGCAGTTCCACCTGAAATGTTAAAATTATTTTATTATTATCTAAGGGAAGTGCGGGGTCATTTATTGATACTTAGATATTTTATTCATTTTTCTGGCATTATTATACTACCTTTTAATATATAACCTTCCTTAAGTGATTGATATGTGCAAAGACAAAATAACTTTGTTTTAAATGAAATATTAGTAGATACATAAAACCCCTTGGAAAAAGTTAGTTATTTTTCAGTAAACTTGGCTAAGAGCATTCCTTTCGCTATCTTTGCAAGAACATTCCAGGTTGCAATTTTCTAAAAGAGTTTCTGTTTGCTATTTCATTTCTGCCTTTGGGCTCAAACTCATGGCAATTACTCAATGAAATATTTCAATAATTTTTGTCAACAGAGGAGCTTTATTGACATATTTAGTCCCCCTCCCCCACCGAAATTCGTCACTCAGTAGCACCACTGTCCTGTTGCTAATATGGGACCCACTATGTGGTCCTGGGAAGGAAGCCAGTCTTTCTGATAGTTGATAGTTAATGCACAAGCAGTGTATTAACACTTATCAGACAATGAAAGTCATCTGGAGCTATTCCATTCTCCGTGTTTGGGGCCATAGACAGCTTAAAATTAAACTGTGCTGTTCTCTGAAGCCTCTTCCTGATTTCTTCTTGTCTCTCCATGCTCCTACAGGTGAGGAAACCAGCGGCTCAGGTAGTGGAAGTGGCTGTACGGATGACATTTGTCCAACAGAGTTTGAATTCATCACTACAGAAACTCCTCTCATTGACTCAGACAGGAGGGAAGTGGACTCTTCAGCCAGCCAGCCCAGCCCATCCACCCTCACGGGGCTCCTCCTTGTTACGGTCTTTCTCCTGCAAAGGCACTGCAGATAATCCTGGCTCTGGTCAGCCCTGACTGCCTTTTAGCTATTGGATAAGAACAGCCAATTTGTTCCTTTTCAAATGCCCTTGGACAAGGGGCCACGTCACTGACCCTTGTGGTCTTCTACCAGAAGGAAGCAGCTCTGCACCCACCCTCCTCAGTACTTTCACAAAGAATGCCAGGTGCCCAGAAGACCGACAAGAGCTTTTATTTTTATTTCTTTTTTCCATTAGAAAGAAAAGGAGAATGGGAATAAGAAACATGCAGAAAATAAAGATGTTTCAAGGCTGAATAATATTCACACACTTATGCACACACAGAAAAACCAAGCCTTCTTATCTAGGATACTTCTGTATTGCACTTCAAATCATCAAAATGATGTTTACCACTGAAAGAATATCTTGGAGTTTGGTTTCCTTTTGTAACACAGATGTAACTATGTTTATTGTTACTCTAAATGGAGGAATTGGCTGATAGGTTTGAGGCAAAAATAGGACCCTTTCTGATAACAAGAGGAGTACTTTTCTTTCCCTTTGCTCTCACCACATTGTGTTTTCCTTCTAAGGCTTCTGATGCAGTTGGTTTAATCCACGCTATAACATGGACACAGGAGTATCCTATGGGGCATCTGCAGGACAGTGTCAAAAAAAAGTCAAAATGGCAGTCATGATCATGCAATCAAAGCCCTTCCGCTTTTTAGATGCATTCCATATTCATGTATTACACATAAAAAGAGGAGGGGCTTCAATCACACGATCATGCCCCTAATTTGGCATTTTTAATAAACTCTGCGGACCCTCCTGATCCCCTATCATAACCAATCTGCAGCAACTTTTTAACAGTTATTTAATTTAAAACATTGGACAGAAAGCCCGTCCACTCATATATACACACAAACACACATCTCTATGACATACAGTGATCCCTTTTTTACTTTCACTTTTGACCTCAAGCAGAATTTTCTGAACCTATGATGTTTGACATACCCAAATGGCCTATTTGAAAGAAACTGATAATTGTAATTGGATCAGTATCTTAGCTTTTCATAGAAACTATTTTCTTGATATTGTTTATCAGAAGGGAATTCTATTGCTAAACTGTTGATACTCCTACACGTGCATGCACTTACACAAATATCTCTCTATATACAAATATAATATATATAGTACTGACACGCAGAATTTCTTTCACTTTTTTAGTCTTAGTACGGCCATCTATTTTTATAAATATAACTATATATAAAAATCACAGATTTTATCTTCTTTATTACAAGCTCAGGGTTGACACATCTTTGTAAGGGGAAAATGTTTTGTCAACCAGCTTTTGTGTGAATGTGTTGCTTGGGTAAATGACATCTTTTCATAATTGACAAATGCAAAAGTCTGTCCATTTCTGTATACCTGGATTGTACAATCTTTTTTTTTTCAGGTTAAGATCTGCATTTGATCTTTGAATGGTATGCTGTCATACTAAACAGCAGATATGTATGGAGCCAAGTGAAAAAAATACATATTTTTAATATAGATTTTCATTCAGATAATTAAATACAACTCAAATACAGATTGTCCTTGCTTAGCATCTGCTTTGCATGGCAATTACAATTACGATGGTGATGAAAAATTAACTTTGAAATCAGTCCTCACATTTACAGTCTTCACAGATCTGTGAAGCAAAGGAAAGCTGAAATAAGATCATAAGCACAGTTCCAGTTTCACTTAGTGATCATTTCACAATGACTGAGTTGCTAGTCCCAGTTGTGGTTATTAAACCAGGACTAGCTGTATTCACTGTAGAATGGTCCTGTTAAGGGATTAATCTGAGGTAATGTGGAGACCTCTGGAGGTTGTCTCCAACTGGTTGTCTCCAACTTTGTGGGTTTGCATAAGTTCCACATGGACACAGAAGGCATCTAAAAACTCAGCCCTCTTTTTTGTGATACCACATGCACAATCCATGAAAAAAGGAGTTTGATCATACAGTTGCAATCCCTATCTTGATTGACAAACTACCCATGGATGCCCTTTGCAGTCCTAATTCTTTCCAAACTTGTGCATTTCTGCAAATATGTGAAGTACATACATGAAAATATGCAGAAGAACTTGATTTGGTAATGATGACTATACTCTTTCCTCCAAGGTCAATTTAACTGCATACAGACTAAAAATATCTGCAGGATGCATCTAGATAACATGATCTGATGTGAAATTGTGATCTATTCTTCTGTGGCCATGATAGGCATACTTCAGTCTTGTTTGTGAAGATCCATAAACCAAAACGAGATTCAAAGGAGATCCACTGTGATTTGAATCAGGCTTCAAAATAGTACCAGGCTTATTTCCCTTCTATTCAAAACTCCACTCTAGATTCCTCTAGACCTTCCTCCTTTGGGCAATATAACTTATAGTGGGGGTTTGTTGTTGTTCAGTCACGCAGTCGTGTCCGACTCTTCGTGACCCCATGGACTGCATTACACCAGGCCCCCCGTCTTGCACTGCCACCCAGAGTCTTCCCAAGCTCACGCCCATCACACTGACTATGCTATCTATCCATCTCATCATAGTGGGGGTTAGGAGCCATGTAATTGGTACTGTTCCAAACATTTGGAAGTTAGAAATCAATCTCTTGCAAACCTCCTAGGGAATAATCAGTAGATCTGCCATACAAGAGAACCAAAAACCTCTTATCAATCCATGGCCTTTCAGCTCTTCAAAAGCTGTGCATAAAGTTTTCTAGGAAAAGAGATAGAAGTAGTTTGTCACTGTCCTCTTCTTTTCTGTGCTTGATTTTCCTGTGAAGCTGTGGTGGTCTCGCATCTAATTCCCATTAAGTTCTAATCAGAACCAGCCACACTTAGTTTCTGATTGCAAATAGTAACAGAGATCTGGATATTGGTGAATCAACCTTGCGTTTGGAGAGAAAGTGTAATTCACATGCCTCTCTTGAATTCTGTTGGCAGTGGAAGTCCACCCATCTTAAAATTGTGAAACACTGATCTAAAAGATGCTAAAAGTCAATAGTGGAGAAATGACCATAAACATGAGGAAAAGGAAGGTTGTAAAATCCTCAGTCATTCAGGGAATAACATATCTGGAGACTTTTAAATCTTGGCATCTGGACATTAATTTTTGATGTCATTATAAGTTTTCAGCCTTTTGTCAAAGCCTTTATCAAACATGATGTATCAGGAGAAGGATAAAAGTCAGTAGATGTAGAATTGACTTATCCCCCATTGCTCTTCCTTTTCATTCAGTCCCAATGAAAAGTCCCAAAGCCTCTTTTCATGAAGAGCAGAAGGGGGAAAATGGGCAGAATGAGGGAGAATGGCATGTGGAAAAGAGTTTTAAGACTGATATCCATTAATCTTCCTGTTCTAGCAGCCTTAATTCACATGACTTACTGATATTATTTGAATAGAATAAATAAAAATAAAATTGGTCACTTTTCTCAAAATTTAAGGGGAAAAAAGATACTTCCACATTCCAAAATATCTTACATATTTTTTATTTTTCTGATGTTATTCATTTTTTAAAAAAAATTATACTTTTACCTTCTTCAAGCTATTACCTTCCAATATGTGGCTCCTCTGATTCCCAGAAGATATATTAAACATGTCTGAAAAACAGCGGTTTGAATACATTGTTTTAACATTAAAGTCAAATACTCAAAAATGGGGTTCAATGAAGTCCTCCTGGTTGGATCAATCCTGTGCTGTGTCTGTTATGCTGTTATACTCTTTGTGTCCCAAGTACCATTCTGTGGAAGAAAAATTATCCTCACTTGTCACTTGTCACTGATGTTTCTTAACTGGTGTCCAGCTATACTGAAATGGTTTTTGTGGCTCTCCATTAACAAATATTTGGCCAAATTTGAAGAAACAAAGCTTGTAATCTCATTGTGTGCCTGATTTCTCATGGCTGATTAACTTGAGGGTAGCAGGCACAGCCTGAGTTTCTTAAATGGAATATTTGATTCTGATCAAGAACAGGATCAGCACAAAGACAGCTGTGCCAGGGGCTATGCAGTAATTATGGTTCTATCTCCTCAGCCAGAATTGATGCTGACTGGTGTTGTTAAATAATAGGGAACTCAAATAGCATGTCTCTAAGTGTCTTGACTGTATGTGTGAATTACCATGTGAGTTCAATCAGGAATGAATTTGTCCCATTATATTTCTCTGTTTACTTCTTCATAAGTATACAACTGCTTTGTGTAAGATGTGCACAAAGCTCTCAAATACCCCCTAGAAGTTAAACTGTCTTTTTCTCATATGTCACATTGCCTTGGAATGTGAAAGAGCTATTAAATCTACCAAGAGTGTTGAATTTCAGAATTAGGAAATAAAAATGTAAAAATCTGATGCTTCTTAAATACAAGTTTTCTATATCATTTGATGTACTTTTCTTTACCTTGCTTATAATAATTGTTTGTTTCTTGGAAATACTTAGAAAATGCTGAGTCAACGCAAAAAACAAAACCCTATATATAGATAGCCCATTACAACAAACAACACCTACATTGCTTTCCAGTGAACGTGTCCTAAACAAGTTTGCATTGGTTGGTGGAGCAGATTTGAAGTCTTACACAGGTAGCATGAATGTGGTACTGATCAGCTGCCCTTATCACTAAAGAGGTAGCAGCAACAAATCTTCCTAAAATGAATATTTATGTTCTTTCTACATGAGAAAAATGTGAGAAACAGCCCCTACAGCCTAAATCAAAAATGTGCAGATGGATCACTTCCATCTAGGAGTTGACTTGATTTCTTCTTTTTTTACCAGAAAGATTCAGGAATCAAAGCATAAGGTACTCTCATCTTATTCTGGTTTAATTCCCTAAACTTCAATGGCTTCTCATATTTATATCAACTAGTTGTTTTCATGCCCCTGCTAGTCCCTTTCATGAACTACAGGCTTCATCAAGAGACTCATTGAGCAGTTTTGAAAAGTCTGTGGCTTCAGGTAACTTTTTTTCTGAGATTCAGTCCTACCTAAATTCAATCAACAGTGCAATGCTTGTGGGTTTCCAATTAATAGCTGAAAATGGTCACTATGGTCACTTGTTACATCAGTATTATATACACCGCACAATGTGAAATCACAGCTGCTAGTTCTTTAGCTGGTGTAACCCTTCCCAAAAACCTAGGATGTCATGATATACAGTGGGGCAAAAAAGTATTTAGTCAGCCATCAGTTGTTCAAGTTCTCCCACTTAAAAAGATGAGAGAGGCCTGTAATTGTCATCATAGGTACACCTCAAATATGAGAGACAAAATGTGAAAACAAATCCAGACAATCACATTGTCTGATTCGGAAAGAATCTATTTGCAAACTATGG
>JANHZU010005984.1:12981-23437 GCA_032468055.1 Acrochordus granulatus | reverse complement strand
TTAAGAAAGATCCCTGTTGTTTTATCCCTGTTGTTTTTCAAATATACTTTGGAAATGAGAGGTAATATAAAAAATAATCATACTTTTTTCCCTGTCCTGATATCATACTTTTGCCCTTAAGTAGCTATTTTGCTACTTAAGAAAGCTACTTAAAAAGAGAGCAACCATATCTTGTAGATGTGTATATGTAACTTGCATATTAACATTATCTGACTTTCAGGAATAAATTTTGTGACATAAAATGTTTTTGAGCAGGTTGAAAACAGAACCACACTTCGACAATTTCTACATGAAATCTTTGTTCTGTTTTAAAAAGCAAGTTTGAACCCTTAGATCCCACAATATTAGGAATGTTCAAAAGATAAGCTGATATCTTTCTTGATGGGTTTTAATCTATTTGAAACTGCAATGAAATGAGACTTAAAGATCTGCAATTCTGCAGAGCTTCCAGATGATAAGTTTCACTGATGCAACAACTTTCTCTCATCACATCTCTCAACTCTTACAGGTTTTTCAAGGGGAACAATTGCTTGATAGGAGAATAATTTCTTGATTGCTGAATGAAGGAGGGTTGCATGCAACCAATTATTATTTATTAAATTTATATAGTTATCTACTTGCCAAGCCTATTTAAAAGTAGGAATTCATAACTCTATTCCCTTCCCTGAAAGTGTAATAAATACTATTCTCTTAATAAGATTCAGACTGAGACCTAAGCTAATGAGGGTCCTTTCATCTAACTTATAGTGAATGGACTAAAAAATCACAGAGTTATGAATTATTTGGCCATTGATAGAGGGTAAGAATCCAGCTCTAATTTATACAGAACAACAGGTTAATTTTTAATAAGAAGTTTGTATAACTAGTTGAAAGAAAATCAGCATTCTTTTAAAAAATTCTCTACTTAAACAAAAATTTATCAGATTGCTTATAAATAAGGGCTCATTCCTCAGATCTCATTCCTCAGCCACTCAGGTGCTTATCATTTGAACAGAGACTGTCCTGTTTTATTGTTTGGCAGTAACAAATGCAAGGGAACCCAAAACCAACCTGACAGAATAGTAACCGCAGATGTTTGGGTATGTGTGCACACCCACATCTCGAAGATCTGAAAACGGCCAGGATGCCAAAAGGCTGCTTTATGTTCTCATTAAATCTTAAGAAACCATTCTGACTCAAAGGTTTTCCCTTGGGGGCCTTGCTTTGAATAATTCATCTCTCCTTCAGAATGTTTGAATATTAAATGTATTAGTTAGACTGAGGAACTAATAAGATTTCTTTTGCAGGTAAATTTTAAATACAGAGTGAGGTGGACAGCAATCTCAAGCGTCCTTAGAGCTAACTTTTATAAAAGAAAGCGTGCTAAAGAACTATGCCCCTCTCCCGACTATGGTACCAGATTTCTCTCTTCGCTTTCCGTTTTCCGCTCTTTCGTGTACTGCAGCCCATTTACTGCTGATAACTGCTCGCACTATCTGGTGTCCATTCTAATCTGTGGCAGGAAGGCGTGACACAAAGTTGAAATAATAATAAATAATAAAAACATTCAGCCGTTTTTGATCGATGAGTATAGAATATGCATGACCGAGAATTGGAGAAGGACGGAGAATTAAGAGAAAGCTAAAGGGCAGCAAACTCAGGACGATCCTCTCATCAAATGCAGGTTTCTCAACCAATCCCCCGGCCCCGTCAATCCATTCAGATTGGGCAGACGTGTCTCGCTTCTCAAACCAAAGCTTGTGCGCAGGCGCAATATGCTTCCTCACTTAAAACGGTTTTGGTCGTGCGAAGAGGTTCACCCTGTGTTCCACGTTCCCGATATCTTTCGCCCCCAACTAACACCACCACTTATTCTCTAGCTTTGTCGCTTTGGAATCTCCTTAGTTTAACCCTATATGTATAATTACTGTTCAGGAATTTTTTTCTTTGATTGCGATATTGGTGGGAGGGTTGAGCTCTTATTGCTTCTGCTTATTCCCTAGGAAGCAGCATACTTGTGTTCCTCCCAAATTGCCGCCTCTGATGCCAAACTAGCTTGTTGATCGAGTCTTTGCCCATCGAGTCTTTGTGTCTCTGCCGCTCCTCTTCTTCGCTGCCTTTCCGGCCTTCGGACGGAGTGTTTTGAAGTCAGCGGGGGTCGTAGCCCTGCGAGCTGCAGCCTATGGGAGCGAGAGGTTACTGGCTATGTAGTGCGAGCGGGGGACTCCGCGCGTCGAGCTAGCGGCGGCCGCAGAGGCAGACCGAGCCAAGTGCGAGCGACTTCGCGCCTCCCAAAGTCGCCTCGGGGGCCATCGGAAAAGCGTACCTCTCTTCGGCAGCTGCAGTTGCGTGCGGCGGCAGCGGGTAGGCTGCCTGCAGGGACTGCTGCTCTCTTTGCGGTCGGCTTCCAGCGTCCAGAGTGGCTCTTGCTCGCCGCCCCGTTGCCGCTTCTCCACGTCCTCAAAAAAGCCGCCACCGCGCTTCCCCAATTCCTTTCCTAAGCCGGCTTCGGGAACGACAGCGGCCGAGGCAGCGGAAAAGCTTTCCGTCTCCGGGGTTTATGAATGGCCCTGACATGGAGGAAATGCCGTTTCAGAAAGCCAAAAAGAGCAAGAAGGCGAGGAGGAACAAATGTTGCCGTCGCTGTTGCTGCTGCTGCTTCTCCACACCCGGCACGCAGTTGGCGGCACAGCCGCCACCGCTGCCGCCACCTCCATCGGCTGCAGGCAGTAGTAGCAGCGCCTCCGGAGCGGCGGCCACGGTGGTGGGAATCGTCGGAGGGGGTGCCCCGGCACCCCTGCTGGATGCCATCGCCTGTGAGGACCAGTTCGACTGCAAGGAGCTGGAGTCGCTCTTCCAGAACTACAATCTGAAGCTGGAACAGACGTCCACGCTCAAGGCACTGGCTGTGCTCATCGCTTTGACGGCCAGCCTGGCGCTGCTGGAGCTGCTTTCGGGCCCCAGTCTGACCATTTCCAAGGGCTCCCATCCGGTGCACTGTATCATCTTCCTCTCCCTCTTCATCGTCACCAACGTAAAGTACCTGCAAGTCACTCAACTGCAGCAGATCGTGAAACTCACCTTGCTCTTCAGCTTTACATTCGCTTTCCTCTGCTGCCCTTTCTCGGGGGGCGCCTATGACATGGAGCTGCCCAGCAGCCCCGAGCAGGGCATGTGGCAGCTCATGCTGGTCACCTTTGTATCCTACTCCCTCTTGCCTGTCCGCACTCTCCTGGCCATCATCTTCGGTTTGGTGGTGTCTGTCTCCCACTTCCTTGTCACTGCCACTTCAGTCAGTGCCAAGAGGCAGCCCCTCTGGAGGACGGTGAGTAGGTCTCCACTTAGTTCGTCACTTAATTCTCCCAAAAGGGAGAAGGGAGACCATGCTAAAAAAAAATGTTCATAGTATAGTATGCAAATACAGTATGATCTTAGGGACTGATAAGGACAAGCCAGCTTAATTTGCTTCATAAAAATTGTAACACATGCAAGATTTTTAAAATAAGCTTATTAATAGTATTTCATTTTTAAGGTTCTCACAAATGCAAAGTGTTTTTTCAATCATTATACAATTACAGTATGCAGGTAAAATGTTTTGGAAACACTGAAAAATTAAATGCTATGGAATTCTTTCAAAATACAAGGCTTAGAATAGCAACATGATTTGCAGATAATGATGTGAAGTGTTTTATGTTTGAATGATGGATGCACGTAAAAGCTTCTCTTACAGGTGAGAACATTATATCTGATGGACATCTGGTAGAAGTAGACGGTAGGATAAAGTTGGCATTGGCATGAGGTCTTCTTAGATCACAGATTCTTGGTACACTGTGCATGAATAATAGCTCTGAATGCCTCAGATATGTACATGCTGTTTTCTGGGAACAGAAAGGATATGATGCTGTGTAGAATTGTTAACTCTGAAGTGTATCTCTCCATGTGAATATATGGCAAGCAGTATGAAATGCCTGATTTGGGAATATTAAATTGAAAAATGTGAGATATTGTTGATTTTTTTTCTTCCATTCAATCTGGTCTGATTCTCAGAAACTGCCTGGACAAGTCCCTGTAGTTTTTCTTGGTGAGCTTTTTCAGAAGTACTTTGCTGTTGCCTGCTTCTCAGGGCTGACAGAGAATGACTGGTTCAAGGTCACCCAGCTAGCTTTATGCTTAAATGGTTTATCCTTATGCATTAACCCAATGGAAAGTTTAAATTAGGTAATCTGTGGGTTGATAGTGAATTGATAGTGAAGGGAATTATTATTTATTAAAACATTAGAAAGATTAATTGTTAATTTTATTTCTATTCAAGAAAACATCCTTCTTTCTAGTTCCAAACCACACTGATATTTTCTCTCACCTCTTGTTTCATAGCCCAATGGAAAAATCTTTCCATTTACTTGAGGTATTTGTGGTGTTTCTATCCAGTCCTCCTTAGTGGCAGCAGATTATTCTTTCACTGCCTATGTACAATAACATTGTGTTTAACTTCTTAAAAGGCTTTATTTTATAAGTTATTTCTAAGAAAAGCTGCTCTGCACCATCTTTAGGAATATACAAATGCAATCACCCTTCCCCCTACCTCAAGAAAAGCTATTTATAGTCCTGCAGGGCTTCCTCAGGTGTCTAGAGTTTTACATGCTTGTCTAGGAATAAAGGAAGAGAGGATGGCTTGCACATTTGAGTCTGCTGGACCAGCACGACAACGAGACTAGATTTTATATGCAATTCTGTTTTGAATTTAAGTTGAAATAACTAAACAGAGATGAGAACTTATTTATGTGTTTGGCAGACCACAGATTGTTTTTTTAAGAGGAAATAGCTATTTGATTTGAGAGAATCTGTTTTGATTAGAGAATACTACAAAAGGAAACAAAATAGTTGCATCCTTCTATTGTGCTTTCTGAGGTTGTTTTCTTTGATTGAATAAGATTGTCGTGACAAACAAATATAAATACCCTCTGCCACAACCATGAACCCAACCCTCAAGTGTAGGCATGGAATCGTGCCTGATATCTAGAATATTTTTGTCCTGGGTTTTTGAACACAAGCTCACTTGACACATATATGTGTACTGTACACCTCAAGGAAATACATGTAGCTCTTTGCTCACTGCTTTTGAAGTGGTGGACAGAATAAATTGCATGTTTTCAGGAAAGAGAGAGAGAAGAGAGAAGCTGAGCATTATGATTTGCCCAGATAATCTGGTAGTCTATTTTAAGTTCATGATTTTCAGATTCATTGAGGCAGGAAGAATATGTGGGCAATTGAAATTTAAACAATAATTAAGGACAAGGACTTTTGAATAAATCACTAAGTTTCAATGTAATTGTACTATAAAATAAAATAAGAAACCTTTAAACACTTCATTCCAAAAAGAGATGAGGTGCTTGATAACATCTAATATGTTTGAAAAATACATGGAACAAAGTTTTTCTTTATTTAAAAAGAAAGATAAAAAATAAATGGCATTATTTTGTTTAGTAACCATTTTTCTGAATGCTTTACCATGTTTCTCTCTCATCTATTTATTTAGAAAGTGAATGGATCTGCCTTATAATAGACCAACACATTAGTTTTAATTGTATTTACTTAGAAGAAACCCCAACAGAGAAATTGCACTCACTTCTTAGTAAAAAATAAAACCTCAGTAAAAAGGTTTAGGATTCCTCCAAATCTAAGTGTACCATCTCATTTCACATCTTGCTGCTAAAATGCTTGCAAGTATGTATGGGGTGAATCCTTTTGCCCACTAGATATTTTGTATGTTTGTTTTATATCAGTCTCAGCTGGAAACATCAGAAAGAGAAATAGTTATAAAAACTACATGCTACAATCTCAGGACCTCTCTGGGAATGGAGGCATTAAATAATTTTGGACCCTTTGAATCCAAAGCCTGAGGCAAAGTCATCCCTACTTGTCACATTCCAGGTGATAAGCTGCTAGTTAGATCACCACCATTAGGAATTTCTTGTCATATTTTCCACCAAGGCAGGTGCACATCACACCCCCACTCCTTTCCATCAGTATTGTTTCTTTTTGCTGACAGGATGGTCACTGTTCCAACCTAATCTTTGTCTGTTGGCTCTGGGATTAGAATTCTCTAATTTCAGTAGGATTTAGGCTGCCTAATTTCATGTAGAATTTCTACATACGTATCATTCCCATACAAATATACTTGGAAATAATCTGATAAATGTATTCAGTGCTTCAAAGCTCTTAACTGAGGCTAGTGTTTCATGTATTCATTGTTTAAATTTCATATATATATGTAAATATAGTATATCCTGTATACTATAGATATGTATGTATGTATGTATGTATATATATGTAATATATATATTAAAATACTAGGTGAGACAAAATCAAAGCATTCTAACATGGTAGATACTGTGTTATCTCTCAGTACGTTCTGCTGATCTTTACTGGGAGATGGGGGAGATTTTGTGAATTTATTTTCTCACAAACTTATGAGATTTGTTAAGGTGAACTCTAAAAAAACTCTGGGTGAATTACAACATAGGCATGGTGGCACAAGACTTCGGCTGTCAGTGGCCTGAGTTCAAGACGCGGCGTTGCTGTGCAGCAGGGTGAGCTCCTGCTGTTCCGCCTTAGCTCCTGCCCACCCAGCAGTTTGAAAGTGTGCAGACGCGAGTAGATGAGTGGGTACCCCTGCCGGGGGAAGCCGGCCTGAGCGAGGGGAGCAGAAAGTTGGCACTGGACCTGCCTGAGCTTGAGGGCAGAGCAGGAGCTGCGGAGGAAGCCCCCGGATGTGATCACTGCTTGGGGGGCGGAGGGTTTAATGTTAAAAAAATGTTTAAAATGTTGATTGTGAGCTACCAAGAGTCCATTAGATTAGCAGAATATAAATATAATAAATAAATATCCAACATATTAAGTTAGAATACATAACATGACTGCCGACACTATCTCTGGTTTAAGGAGACAGCATTGTTTTGTGCTATTTAAATGATGGAAGTAATTACTTAATTGCCAAGAATATCACATCTGTTTTAAATAACTCATATTATCCGTTCCAATGGAAAATAAAGGATCATCATTTGATGTTAGTTAATCCTCTGGTGCTTTTATGAAAGTTAAGAAAAAAAATGAAAGAACTGTTTAAATAAAAAGAATAATATATGTATGCATATTATCTTACACATTTTGCATATGGAGTGGACATTTGAGGAGAACATTTAATTATCATGTGTGGTATCTCAATTAGTATCCAAAATGTCATTCCTAATACAGTTATATAATGTGTTGTACAAATTATCACTGCATTAATAGTTCTTCAGAATTTTAAGAACTCCTAGAATTTTAAAAACTTCCATGTGGCCCTTAATCTGGAGGACAAGCAGAACGTATCCTAGATATTCAGTAATTTTGGATCTACTTGAATGTTCTGTGCAGAGATGAAGTGGATTTTCTAATAACCAGTATTTCAATAAAAGCCTCATGCCATGCCTGTTTAAAATGATAATGTATTTAGTCATGCTTCTGAATATGAGAAACATAGGAATAATCCTTGGGCTAGGAAATTAAGTCAATCTATATGTGAAGGGAACTGAAAGAGTTCATAAAAAAACAAGGAAGTAAAATGAATGATAAGGAGTCTAGAAAAATGGTAGGGAATAAGAAATTATATCAAAAATCATCATGGGTTTCAAATAGCTTGTACTGAACAAATATCTTGGCTATTGAAAAAATGAGTGAGTTGTATGAATGAACTGTAAGAAATGTTTAATATAAGAATGTTGTCACATTTATTTTTAAGTCTATATAAAACTTTTTTATCATGGCGGCACAATTTTATAATTGAGAAAATTGACAGCAAATTATACCCGAAGGGAAACAATGACATTGATGTTGGCCATATTATACTGAGCAGAAACATACTGTTTTCATTGGTATGAAGAGGCTACGTAGCAGCCAGGTGATGCTAATCAAGTGCCCTTGATCAGCTGATCATAACCAAGTGTGACTACCTCCCCAAAAGCCGAAGTTTTAGGAGTTTGCTGGTCTCCTTAGAGAAGCATTGAGGTGTGTGTTAACACAATACCAGAGAGTAAAGACATCAGCAATGATCTTAGAGAAGCAATGGTTGCTTTTTATCAATCTGGGAAGGTTATAAGGCCATTTCCAAACTATTTAAAGCTCCTCATTCTAGAGTGAGGAAGATGATTCACAAGTGGAAAACATTCAAGACAGTTATGGATTTTCCCAGGAGCGGACCTCCCAGCAAATTAACCCCGATATGAGACTGTGCAATGCTCAGAGAAATTGCAAAAAACCCAAGAGTTACATCTCAGGTTCTACAGGCCTCCATTAGCATGTGAAATGTTAAAGTTCATGACAGTATAATTAGAAAAACACTGAGCATCTATGGTTTGTTTGGAAGGGTTGCCAGGAGAAAGCTTCTTCTCCCTAAAAAGAACATGGCAGCACAGCTTCAGTTTGCAAAGTTGCATCTGAACAAATCACAAGACTTCTGGGACACTGTCCTGGACAGACGAGACCAAATGTTTGGCCATAATGCACAGTGTCACATTTGGCAAAAAACGAACACAGCACATCAGCACATACATCTTATACCAATTGTCAGCACGGTGATGGAGGGGTGATGATTAAGGCTTGTTTTGCAAGCACAGGACCTTGTAGTCACTGAGTTTACCATGAACTCCTCTGGATCCCAGAATATTCTAGAGTCAAATGCGAGGCCATCTGTCCAACAGCTAAAGCTTGGCTGACATTGGGTCATGCAACAGGACAATGATGCCAAGCACACCAGCCAAACTACAACAGATTGGCTGAAAAAGAAAAGAAAAGCCCAGACTTGAGCCCGATTGAAATGCTGTGGTGGGACCTCAAGAGAGCTGAGCATAAACAAATGCTCACAAACCTCAATGAATTGAAGCAAGACTGTAAAGAAGAGTGGGCCTAAATCCTGCACAGTGATGTGAGAGACTGATAAAGTCATACAGAAAACAATGATATGGTTCAACAAGCTATTGAATCATAAGGTGTACTTAGTTTATCACACGTGGCTTCTCCATGTTGGCTTTCTTTTTGTAAAATAAATGATGACATGGTACAATATGTCATGTGTTGTTGTTTTAAGAACTGCTAAGGATCAGATGGTTTTTACTATATCCTGACATATAAAACCATAGAACACAAAGAGATAGAAATACTTTCTATTTCACATCACTGTATGTATGTATGTATGTACATATTATATTTTCCATAAATAAATACAGTGTAAGTACTGTATGTATGTCTGTATATATATGTACCATATATATGTGGTATAAAATATTCCATAATATTATACATTTTGCATGATCTGATTAGTATACAGTGGTGCCTCACAAGACGAGATTAATCCGTTCCGGAAGAACGCTCTTAGCGCGAAATTCTAGTAAAGCGAAACGCAGTTTCCCATAGGAAACAATGGAAAGTCAGATAATCCGTTCCACGCCCCCAAAAATATTCACCAAAAAATCATTTTCAATGGAATTTGAGGTAGAAGTGATTGTCCCTAACATCGGAAACAAGTAACCATGATTAACACACAATATAAAGCAGAAATAGAGCAAACGAACCAGCACTTATGGATCTGCTTCCAGGCAGGTTCTGGCTTCAGCTGCTGGTAGTCGGCTGCTGTCCGGCGCCCCCTGCTGGCTGGGAGGATCCATTGCCATCGCTCCCGCGGCAAAACTTCCCTTTCTCTCTGCAACGTTCTTTCTTGGGCTGTTTGCAGATGGTCACCTCAGTACTGAGGGGAGAAGAGACGGGCCGCAGGGTGGCCAGTGACGAGGGGCAATTTCTGTTTATTTTGGGAGAGGACATGTCTGCTTTTATTTTGTGTGCACGTGTGCATGTGCTTTCAGAAGCATCTCGGCTGCCGCAAGTGGGGGGGACTGCCTGGAGGATCGATCTGCAGTCTCGGGGGCCTGTTACTACCGACATAATTCTGTTTACGTAGGAAAAGAGGTTCTGCCTCAGAAGAGCTGCCGCCGCTCCTGCAGCAAAACTGCCCTTTCTCTCTGCAACACCTTGCTGGGGGTCTTTCTTGGGCTGTTTGCAGATGGTCGCCTCTGTACTGAGGGGAGAAGAGACAGGGCGCAGGGGTGGCCAGGCGATGAGGGGCAGTTTCTGTTTATTTTGGGGGAGGGCATGTGCGTGTGCTTTCAGAAGCGTCTCGGCTGCCACGAGTCAGGGGGGACTGCCTGGAGGATCTTTCTGCAGTCTTGGGAGCCTGTTATTCAACGTAATGCTGTTTACGTAGCAAGACCGGATAACCTTCAGCTCCATTGCAAGATTTCCCACGTGAGCTTCTCACGCGGTGCTCTTGTGATCAGACGATCCATTCCATGCCCCCCAAAATATTCACAAAAAAAAATTTTCAACGGAATTTTATGTACGAAAACAAGTAACAATGATTAACACACAATATAAATAGAAACAGAAC
>JANHZU010005984.1:0-10482 GCA_032468055.1 Acrochordus granulatus | reverse complement strand
AGTCCAGATGCCTGTTTTTTAAACTTTGTTGCGATGCAATTACCCTGGACGAGTGAGAGTCTTCACAGACATGTATTTAATAAGTTTAGACAAAGTAAAAAAGCAGAGAACTGTCAGGAATAAATGTTTATACATAATATGGTTATTTTAATTTACAAAGAGTATCAAATATCTTCTCTCAGAAATACTGACATAGATGGAGGGAATATATAATAAAAAACAAGTTATATTGTTATCAAAATTATTTTTAAATCTAAACAGTTTTCCAAAATGAAATACTAAATAGGAATAAAATGTTATGCAATAGTCTTAAAGCCAATACATTTGCATCAAGATAATTAAAGTAAAGCTGCAAAGGAGGTAACATAAGAATGGTGTTAAAAGTTGGCTATGAAATTCACCACAGTCTATGTATAAAATATAGCTTTTCTCCAACAGAATGCGTTCATTATTGTGGTTGATTTTTTATTACTTTTATGCTAGTATTTTAACTTTAATATGTAGTCCATCTGAAGCAGCATACAAGCTAATAAATAAATGTTTGATAATAGGTTTGTACTCTATAGTTTTATTTGGTAAAGCACATTTACAGAGTGATTCTAATTGGGAAGAAGTGACCAATGGCAGATATGTACCATTCCATAATTAACTAAGCTATGAAGAAGCAATTCTGAAAGGACTTTCTTCTTTCAGAATCCCATCCACCCTTATAAATGGAAATGAGATTAATCTGCATGGCTGAGTGACTTGTTTTGTTCCAACTGAGATGTTTCCTGCCTGCCTCTTAGCTCAGCTACTAGTTTTGTTCCAGATTATAAATTCTGACACCAAGCAGATATTATAGATGCTGAAAACAGTGTTCATATGGTGTGTCATCTATGTCCTAGCCATGACTTTTACATAATATATAATTTTTATATATTATTAATTCATATATAATAATGTAAACTAAAGGATTCAATCCTGGATCCAAGAGAATCCTGATCCATTATTTTCCTGTCCTTGGAAAGTCATATTTTCAAACCTTTACAAGAAGAGCAGTGACGCTGGTAAATCTGCCTCTTCAGCTTTTCTTGAGCTCAGAGGGCATCTTCGCAGACATGGTCATTCCTCATCTGTTAGCAGAGCTAGGGCTGCCCAGTAATTTAAATTTAATTACTTTTTTTCTGTTTGCTTCAATTTCCAACCAGAGTGACGAATTTGACATTATATTAGAATTAGAATATCAAGTAATGTAGTCAGTGTAGTTACATTTGTTATAATTTTAAAATGCTCAGAATGGAAATGTGAAGAATAGACAGAAAAAAATGTTCAAAACTGGAAATGAATAAAATAAAATTGTATGAAGAGCTATGCAATAAAAGGTAGAAAATATGTGAGAAAGAGTTGTAAAGAAATATAACGCTAAGATTCTCTTGATATCATTTTGCTATGGGAAATGGGAGTTTTCATTTTGAAAGTTTTGAATTTTGAAGTCCTTTGCTGTTTGGCTAAGGGCTATGCTGCTTGCTGCTGTGTGCAGTATTTGAGCACTACCACGGTAGGTGATCAAAGACTATTACTGCAGCTACAAATTCAGTCATGGTTAGATTAAAATAAGAACCAAGAGAATTTCATCTGCCTGATTCTGCATGGCTGAATGACTTGTTTTGTTCCAACTGAGATGTTTCCTTCCTGCCTCTTAGCTTAGCTACTTGTTTTGTTCCAGATAATAAGTTCTGACACCAAGCAGATATTATAGATGCTGAAAACAGTGTTCATATAGTGTGTCATCTATGTCCTAGCCATGACTTTTACATAACATATAATTCAGTACAATTATTTTTTCAGTTTTCATAGCTTTTCCTTACTGACCCAGGAAATGAGGTTCCGGGTAGTAAGGTATATGGTTCAAAAGGGACTCCTTAATTTTAACACATATCTTCCTTATGACAGTAGCAACTTTCTTTTAAGTGGGCATAAAAGAGTGAAAAAGTATGGACTCTTTTAACCAACAGTGGAGAGATGATATGCTTACGAGAACAGTTGTTTTCCAAATTAGCTTTGAAGGGTACATGACTTTACAAGAGAGTGTATATATGTTTATAACATGATGGCTTTGATTCACAAAATGTGTCTTATACAAATTATTTATTCATGAACAATCTGAGTTATGCATAGAAGATTGAAAGCTACATTGTTACTAAGCTTCTACAGACAAATAAGTTAAAAAGGTACTTAACACAACACATCAAAATTCTAATGCAAATTTGTTTTAGATGTGTTGCCTATCCTTTCTGAACTAGTATCTGAAGAACCTTTTCTGCTGCTTCAGTTTCTCTGATTTTCCCTTTTCCTGGAAATTAACAAAAGTAACAGCTGTATGTACCAGTTTAGCTTTACTGGTCAATTTCCTGGCAGCAATGTACAAGATGGCTGACTAGTGTCACTTGTGAAATTACCATACTACTTAATAATTCATTCCATTTAAATAGGTGATTGTAGAAAGGCTGAGAAAGTAACAGAAGGTATATTAACCAATCAAGAAATAAAAAAAGAATGGGATCTCAGCCCAGACTAAAAACATAGGGACAGTCACTGTAAATTCTTATATTAGTTTCCAAGTGACTGATCCTTATCTTTAATCTTCAAATATTATAGAGGTCTACATAATTCTTGTTTGTGCCTTGCAATGTCTGACTTGGCATAAGGTAGAGAAAATACAGAGCACAGCTTCTGGAATTATTTCCAGCCCCTTTACTATCAGGGATCAGTTAATTTGCAAATTTATTATTTAAATTATTTAAAATTGCAAATTACTTCTGCAATTTCTTCTATAATGTATCTATCTATCGATCTATCTATATGTGTGTTTATGTGGACACATTCTTCCTCTGGAGGAATCAGAATATTTGCATGCATGTTGTTCTGTGTATGCTCATGAAAGCTTATATCTTTTAATAACATTTGTAAAACTAATGCGGTGATTCTCCTTCAGTTCTAATTTTTGTTAAAATATAGATCAACCTGAAGTCATTTTCAATTTCTTACTCAGATCTTTCAGGGCATCCCTGTCTCTTCCATGCTTCTTGATTATGGGAGCGTGTTATTTTCAATGTGAAATATATCATTACCTAGGAAAAATAATCCTCTTCAAAATAATTTTCTTTTTTCCTTTATTTTCCAAACTCAGTCCAGAGATAGAAACAAGCTGTTTATATACTTTAAAAGCAAAATGCAGTATGTGTCTTTGAACACTGGGTAATTGATTCAATACTGCCTGTGGAATGCTATTAGTAGGCTGTGTGAAATATCTGAACAAGCTGCTGGGAAGAAATCAAAACAAACTATCTGTACAAGCATGTGGATACAGCTAGTCACAGCTTTCACAGCAAGCTTTACAGAAGTCATAGATACTTGAATGTTTTGAAGAAAAGTGCTTCAATTATTGGCTTGCACATTGAGAAGTATATTGTTCAAATCTTTGCATAGCCTACTTCATACACATATTTTTTCCAGAAATATCTTCAGAGTTAGCACATAAGTTAGTAACCCCATGAATAAATCCTAGAGACTAAGATGAAAATAATACTAAATGAGGTTATAAATGAGAGGGTTCTGTTGTATTTGCAATCAGTGAATGGTTTGCTAAATTTTAGCTCCAAAGTCCTGATATGGGCTTTTCAAGACAGTAATTAGTCTGGTTCAGCAGTGAAAAGGACAGAAAATGAAGTGGAAAAAATAAAGATAACTAAAATTAATATGAATGGAAGTAGTTGGGCTCTGCTTTTAATTTATAGAACATAATCAAGGGCAAAGAGATAACAGGTACCTACCAGGTATGATCCTTGTCATTTTCCAGCATGGTGCGTAATGCATGCTTAGCAACAAGAAATATTTGTCTATTGGAAGAATTTGGTCAAGGATTTATATTCTCTTGACATGAAAGTGTGAAACCCAAGTGGCCATATGAAAGTCAATTCTGCAAAGATTCCTCCAAGTGATCCAGAAGGGTTTTTGCCACAATAACTGAAAAAACATCAGTTTCCTGCTGGAAGATCTTGGGCTAGTGTTGGCCTATATGAGATTGCAGTGAGTTGGAAGCTCTCTTGTGAGAACATGTCTTCAAAAAATAGTAAGTGGGGTGTCTTTGAGCAAGGGCAAAGAGCCTGTGTTGTGAACCCCTAAAAAGTTATAAGCTGGGGCTATAGTTTCTTTCTGTTAGAAGACAGTCAACTGTTTATACACTGGTAGCTTTTTAAATAGTTGATTGTTCACCTTTAGAATAAATATAAAAATTCAATTTATACAAAAGTTATGAATTAGTTGCTATCTGTCTTTTCTCCAAACTTTATTCCCCAACAAATCTTTCTCTAGTTGCCCTCTTTCTTAGGCTGTTCACTCTTATTCTGCACATACAGTCATTGATTACCCAATACCTTAAATTTAATATATCCAATAATCTCCTATCGGTCTTGATCTTATCCTTCAGTGAGGATTGAATTCCTGCCAAATTATTCATACTACTTCTTCATAGATGCTGGATAGTATATAATTGTATATTAGAAAGAATGTTACATTCAATAGTTTACAATATTTCTTATGAAAAGATTGTCAAGGCTTGCAATTAAAATTGATGGAGGAGATAACTAGTAGAGGATGAATGAAATTGTTTGAGTAAGTGGAAAATGAAGCAGGTTAAGGTAAAGCTTTGTGAAAAAAGATGACTATTGAAAAGTGATGCAGCTTTTAATTCTCAAGACTCCATTGGAAACAGCAAAGGAGTGTACATAGAGTTCTTCTAAGGATTAAGAAACATATTTATGTATTAGATTTTTTTAATCCCTCCTTTATTACTTTATAAGTAACTCAAGGCAGCAAACATATTCTCCTACTTTCTCCACAGCAAAAACTCCATGAGGTGGGTTGGGCTGAGAGAAAGTCACCCAGTTGGTTTTTATACATAAGAAGGGGCTAAACTCATGGTCTCCTGTTTTGTAGGCCAGCAACCTAGAAACCATTCCACCAAACTGGATCTTTAATTAATTCAATTAATATTCTGGCATGGAAGTACAGAGAGGCATGGTGGCGCAAGCAGTTAAGAGCTGGAAGGTCAGCGGCCTGAGTTCGAGACCTGGCAATGCTGTGCACCAGGGTGAGCTCCTGCTGTTCTGCCTCAGCTCCTGTCAACCTAGCAGTTCGAAAGCATACAAATGTGAGTGGATAAATAGCCTGGCAGGAAAGGTAACAGTGTCCGTGTGTCTTCGGCATCTAGTCATGATGGCCACATGATCACGGAAATGTCCTCAGATGAACACTGGCTCTTTGGCTTAGAAACAAAGATGAGCACCGCACCGTAGAGTTGGTCACAACTGACAGGGTAACCTTTACCTTTACAGAGGCAAAATATATAATAAATTGACACAAATCATAGAATTTGTGACTTTTTTAAAAATAAAAAAAAATTATTAAGAGATTTTATATGAGTAAAAGATAAACATGAAAAAATACCAAAAATGAGATTATGAAAGACAAGTGTAGGAAATAAAGAAGAAAAAATATATTTAAAGAAGTGACTTCCAATCTTCTTTACACTGCTTACAAGCAAACTTAGTATCATACCACCCCCATTTATGCTACATTATATATAATCTTTGACATGGAGTTGCAGTGGCACAGCGGATTAGTGCCGCCAGATATGTTGTCCAGATATGGCCGGCACTCTGGCTGGTTTGATCCTCAAGCTCCGCATGATGGGGTGAGCGCCCATCACTTGCCTCCAGCTCCTGCCCACCCAGCAGTTTGAAAGCTGTGAAAATGCAAGTAGATTAATGGGGACCTCCTTCGGGGGAAATTGCTGGTTGGGAAATCAATGGAGCAGTGAGTCAGTGTGATGGAACAGCAAGTCGGCATGGAAAAAAAAACTCGCCCATCCTGAGGGTGGAGCAGGAGTCTCACAGGATGCCCCGTTTATGAACATCGCCGGCCAGCTGAGGGGTGCGGGGTAAAAATAAAGAAATATATAATCTCTAATCTATGTAAGCTGCCAAGGGTCTCTGGAAATTGGCTACATAGAAATGTGATAAATAAATAAATAAACATGTCTGATTACTTAATAACTATTTACAGTAATTATGGCCTTGGAACGGATGCTTTATGACCCCCAAAGCAATTCCGGACCTCATAAAACATTACAGCGGCTGTCCTGATCAAGTGAACTACAACATGGGTGCTTGGCAACCTGTTCACATTTATAATTTGTTGCCAAGTGACCTGTGATCATGTGATCACCATTTTCAATCTTCTTTGCTGGCTTCCCCAGAAAGTCAATAGGGAAGTCCTAAGGAAAGCTTGCAGGTGGTGGATTTGAGGTCCATTCCCCAGTGTGTTGAGAAATTTTCCTTCCTCTTCTCTGCATCTTTCAGAACATTGCCATTCACTGGTTTTTTTCTCTTTTTCAGAAATATGTCAGCTTGTCATTTTGCCTACCTGGAAGTTTGTAATTTAATTGATATTAAGTTTAATCTCTGGCACCAAATTGATCTGTCATTGTGACACTGTGGGAACCAGATAGAAGAGAGATTGTGGATTTCAGGTGGAACCCGAGAACTGAATAATAGAAACCTTGGACCAGAAATGTTTTGAAGTGACTCTGTCTTAATTAGTTACTATAAGTTGACCTGGGAATTAACTTTACATCAAAGTTGTATCAAATGAATCAAGGTTACATTTTTATCTCTGATTAATGTTAAAAATGCCTTTCTGAACTAGAGTTTGCCAGTTTTATGTAACTTGACAGATATATCAACTTTAGTATTCTTGACAGTTACTTTATTGTAAGGTCATTCTATTACCTGGCACTTCCAGACCCACCCTCAGGAGCTTGCTGTGTGTCCAGAGTTTCTTGAGGCAGGTGGAACAATCACTTGCCAAATTTTATTTTCTAAAATTGTTGATTAAACCTATGGAGGATCTCGAGGCACTACTACAGATGATAACAGTGCTATGTTTCTTATTGTTTTATCACAAGTTAGATTCCCATTAATTTCAATTAATAATTTATATATATTAATTTTAATTAATAATTAAATAAATATATTCAGACATAGCAGGAACCTTTTAGAGTTTGGCAATTAAGTTTGACTGGCATTTAGGAGAGAGTTATTTGTCAAAATATCTTACAAATCACAATAGCTGCTACATTCTTTGCTTCAGGAAGAGTCTCAATACAAAATAAGTTAGTTCTTATACTTACAACCAAGATTCGAAATTCCAATACCCCCTCACCATCACATCCTGTAGCTACTTGATTATATTTTGGGCAGTAAGCAGCCTCCCACATTTACAGCCATTTACAGTGTTCTGTGATCATGTGACTGCAATTTACATTTTTTTTGCCAGAAATCAACATTTACTTCCATGGCATTATGTGGAGGTGTGGTGGCGCAGAGGCTTAATGCCCCATTATGTCAACCAGAGATGGCCAACCCTCTGGCAGTTTGAGCCGCAGCTCCGCATGATGGGATGAGCTCCCATCACTCACCTCTAGCTCCTGCCCATCCAGCAGTTCGAAAGCATGTGAAAATCCAAGTAGATTTATGGGTACCTCCTTCGGAGGGAAAAGCTGGCTGGCAAAATGACAGAGCAGCGAGTCGGCACAGAACTGACCCATCCCGGGGGTGGAGCAGGATTCTTGGAGGATGCCCCTGATATGAACACCACTGGCCAGCTAAGGGGAGATGGGGTAAATAAAAAGTAATGTAATGTATAATCTCTAATCTATGAAGAGTCTTTGAAAATTGGCAGCATAGAAATGTGATTAATAAATAAATTAATGACTGAGATATTTAATGACCATGGAGGTTTGCTTAATGATGCTGCAAACTGATGTCATAAAATTACATCAGTCACATGATGACCCATTTAATAACCGGCATGACTTATAACTGTAATTCTGGGCTCCATTACAGTCCTAAATCAAGAACTACAGGTACTAAGGACAATGTTGACTGGTCATTAGATGACCTGGGAGAAATTGTAGAATTCATGCTAATTTGCATGTGTGTGTTTTACATATTTTTTTGGTTTTATGACTTTGATTTGGGTTTTCAATCATTAGAATGTTCTGAAATCATATTTGTACAACTGTTAACATTTATTGTTTTACCAAATCTAACTTTCCTTTTCTCTAAAATAGTTTTAAAAAATAGCACACAAGTAATCCACAATTTACTATTTTGGAAATCACAGTGGTGCTGTATGAAGGGGCTTATGAGTGGTGCTTGAACTTATGGTCATAGCGACACTCTCACAGCCATGTAATTGCGATCTGGGCTGTTGGCAACCTGATCACATTTATGCCAGATTGCCAAGCCCTCCACAATCATGCAGTCATCTCAGAAGTCAACAAGGAAGTTGGCAAGGAAAGTCACAAGCCACTCCCTTTCTTCAACACAGTGTGTCAGCTCCCCTACCTACCCTGGGATAGAAAGTCTTTCTAACTTTCTAGTCAGGGAGGGCAGGGGAACCAGCATGCTGTGCCAGAGTGGGTGTCAGATCAAGAAACCAAGAATGACTTGAGAAGTTATTTCAGAGTAATTTCTTTCTTGCTATAGACACACTATAGACAAATCTTGCCAAACTAAAGCATTTATCTGCATAATTATTAGATATACCCTGTGAACTGCTGGGTTTTTTTCCCCACAATTACTGTTTTTCTGTGTACCAAAGATTCCAAGGTATGTTGTCTCTGCTCTCTATGCCTCCTGCAACTCTGAACCACATTCTATCATATAAAGGAAGCTCTTCAAACTTTTCCCCATATACACAAAAGGGGAAAAATGATCTTGTTCGTTATAGACCAATCCATCTTCTCAGTAGAATCAGCAAACTCTGTGGAAGGCATCTACAGTGGAGATTCCAAGACTGGCTGGAACAATAAAACAAACTTTCAGAGCAGTAAGCTGGCTTTAGGGAAGGTGGATTTATCATTAAGGATGTCTAGTACTCCATCTCATTGGAAAATATTCCTCTTGCAACATAGCCTCCCCATATGTTATTTATTTATTTGTATCCTGACTTTATTATTATATAAACAACTCAAGGTGGCAAACATATTTAATATGCCTTCCTCCTCCTATTTTCCCCGCAACTTTGAGGTGGGTTGGCTTGAGACAAAGTGGTCATGGTCACCTATATACCATTTTATATGCTGATTTTCTAGACTTAAAAGCATTTGATTTAACATCCCAAGCTAAATTGTGGGAAAAATTGGAGGCCTTGTCAGCTGATATTTACTTCATTTTAATACATATGCTTCATGAAGGGACCTCACTCAAACTAAGATGTAATCCTCAGGCCCACATCAGCAGTGCCATTGGAAATAAAAAAGGTATCAAAAAGGATGTATATTGGCCCTGTTCCTGTTTAATATTTAAATCAACTCCATGGTGGGCCATCTCCTCAACACAAAATATCAGAAAACCAAAATCATGGCATTAGCCAAAATGCCCAAGAGTCACTTTTGAATACAGATGGCTATAAGATTGAGCTCCTGTTTCAAATACCTGATGGTAGTTCTTCACTTTGGCAGGCATTATGCCCTCCCCTCAGTTTCCCTTGAAGGCTAATACAGGAAATTCCTTACCAAGAATGCCAATGCAACTCTGGATATGCAGAAATGACAGGATGTTTTCCTCTAGTGCAGGGACGTTGCCTCATCTCACCATATAAATATCCCAGGCACCTAGGACAATTTTATACCTCCCTGCTGCTTGCAGACACTAATCTTGCTGCAACATACAGTGTTGCCAGGTTTTACAGAATGATTAAGTGTACCTCAAACCTGCCTGAATCAGTATTTAACTTGTTAGTCAAGAGTGTTTTATATTGTCATAGATTTAGTTACTCATAAACTTTTATGGGAGGCATTGTATTTACTTAAGGTTTTACTCTTTTTATAGGGTTTTGTTAGATGTTTTGTATGTATATATAGAGAAAGACATCTATACAGATCTAGATATAAAGATACTGTACATATCTTTTAAAAATATTTGTAACTGTGTACAATTTTTTTTAGATTTTAAAATTATTGTTTATATCTCACCCTTTTTATGCTGGTCTATGATCATAAAAAAATTAAGTGATTCTTCATATGTTTTATTAGCCTTCCATGTACTTTGGCCATAGGGAATGGCTTTTGATCAACAGCACTTCTATGGGGAGAACAGTAGCAGTTTGATTGCAAACTCTCAGAGTTTTATAGATTACTAATTTATTAGGGACAATAAGGATAGATTGGACAATAAGAATAGTGTTCATAATAGGGGATTGCAGTTCAGCAAGAAAACCTATGATAAAATAATTAGATTTACCCAAATCACAATCAGAATGTATTCAGTCAACATTGCAAAAAATCTGTTATTCAATGCTGGAAATGTCATTATAGAAAGAAACTTCAACCAAGTTCAGAATAAAAATTAGACTGATCTTCCAAGAGAGATT
>JANHZU010005983.1:268625-281949 GCA_032468055.1 Acrochordus granulatus | reverse complement strand
TAAGAGAGCTGGTTTATACTCTTCTAGGAAGGAGGAGTTTAAACCTGAAACTAAATTAGTCAATGTGACCATGAATATATAATGTTCATAGTCAATGTGACCATGATCAGATATAATCTGGAGCACTTTTTCTTAAGCCCCCAGTCATTGACAGATAACTTCCTTGTGATAATGGGATTAATCAGAGCCACCATCTCTGATTAGACAGAGAGGAAAGGCCAACTAAAATAGACCCCTGCCCTGGTGACTGATCGATCCAAGGGACTACTGGACAGCACTTGAAAATATTCCCAGCAATCTGAAGGCAGTTTTTATGAGTGCCTTGGGACACTGTTTAATTCCTACCTAACATCTATCTTTTTACAAAAAGAAAAAGTAGTCCAACTTGTCAGAAGCTGCACTATGGGGTGCCAAAGAAAATTGCAAATCAAAAGGAACTGGTAAGAGGGAACACTTAATTGCTTTGAGTGAATTCAGGTCTCCTGGATTGGACAGATTATATCCCAGGGTGTTAAAGGAACTGATGGATGTCAGCTCAGAGCCACTGACTGAAATCTTTGAGAAATTCTGCAGTACAAGGGAAGTGCCAGAAACGTGGAGAACAGCCAATGTTATTCTAGTATTTTAAAAAGTGACAAAAAAGAAACTACAGACCAATCAGCTTGCTATCAATACTTGGGAAAATCCTAGAAAAGATAATCATGCAGTGAGCTTCCAAGCATTTAAAAACTCACAGGGATGTTACCAGAAGCTAGCATGGATTTGGTAGAAACAGGTCAAGCCAGACAAATTTGCTTTATCTGGCAATGTGACTAAGTTTATACACCAAGAGAACATTGTGGATGTATCTCACTTAAACTTCAACATTTGTAGTGTACTTAGACTAAGGCACACAATAAAACACAGCCATAGCCTCCTATGGTGGGATGGATGGTCCTAGTACCAAGTAGAATTGCATTTGGCTGAACAACTGTAGCCAATGATTCTTAATGGGTTTAATGTCCACATCGAGGGTGCCATGCAGTGGGGTGTCTCAGGTTTCTGCTCTGGGCCTAGTACTCTTAAACACCTTCATAAATAACTTAGATGAGGAAATAAAGGGGATGCTCGTAAGATTTGTGGGTGACACAATGCTGAGGGGATTGCTAACGCTCCAGAGGACAGGCTCAAAAGGATCTTGATAGACTTGAACATTGGGGACTTTATCCAACAAAATGTTGCTCACTGATGAGAAATGTAACTTTCTACACTGAGGCAGGAAAAACCTGATGCACAGGTACAGGGTATTAGTACCTGGGTTAGCATTAGTAGTAATGGAAATGAATACTACATATGAATGCTCTTGAGCAATTGTTCCTGATCTGGAGTAATGGTTAAGGTCTTGGATTGGCACTGGGGAGAGACATGCCCAGTCCATTGCTATGACCAGAACGTGGCTTGCTTAAAGCAACCACATCACGTTGAAGATACAAGTTACAACAATTTCATTTGCATGCCAACAAGCAATAATACAAAACCAAGAAAAAGACAGACATCGAGCGAAGCTGAAGTGACCCTGACTGGCAACAAGGAGAAGACTCAGTCAGGAACATGGGGCCCAGGTTTCTATTCACTGTCTACATCTTGAAGAGAGCATAGCTAGCATGCTGACTTACTGCAAAGGGGTAAATAAGAAGGTCACACAGATGGGGCTATCTAAAATTTTCCAGTGTTGCACTGTCATTTCCACCGTGCCTGCCTTTTTCTTGGTTTGGGCTTTGCCCTTTTTTGCCTCGCAAGGAGGGCCAAAGTTTCGATAAGTTCTGGTCCCACTTTTGCTCTGGCCACTCCAACGTTAGAGCAAGATTACTTTGAACTTCCTGGAGGAGACTCAGTGGCAGCGCTCCCAAAGATGTTCCCCTCGTTCCTTTATTTCTCCCAGAAAGAAATAAGAATGTCGTATAATTCTCCTAAGTCTATTTTGGTACAATTAACCACGAATAATTCTTTCACATCTGCAACTCCTCTTTCAATTTTATTCACGCAGAAGTCAGATTTTTCACCTAACATCTCAGCAGTTCCTCCTTGCCAGGGCCAACCTTCAAATATTTGTTGGCTTTTAAATCTCACACGGTGCCGCCAGGTGTACACTGATTCAAAAACAGGTAACCGCTGAGCTTAACAGAGCTTGCACCCAAATGTGTCAACGAACGAGTGGAAATTCTGCTCAGCTCCTTCGTAGAACAAACATATTCTCCGCGAAGCAATGCTTCTGGTTTGGTGTTCCTAAACTCAGTAACCTTTGCTCTTTGCTCTAGACTTACCCAGAATAAATGTTTGCGGCATTTTAAAACCCTTTTGTTGACTAGACAGCTTTTTCCCTCCATGAAATGAAAACATCTTGTCTACGCTAATGTCTATCAGGGTGTACTTTCTCTACTGCTGATGGAAAGTGGCACGCATTACTGATTTATTCCATCTCAATAAATCACCCTATCCCCATCTTCTGTTTTTTTTTATTTAACTTAATGCTTGCCAGATAAACGCTGTCAATTACAATTTATACCTTTTTGCTTTAAATGCCATGGGTCTCTTTTCACATACCTGCTCAACCATAACACGCACAGGTTGCTCCTTTCAACTTTCTCTTATGTTTCGGAATATATCCTTCTGCTCACATAAATGCTCTGCAGATTTCCCAATTACAATGAAGTTAAATATCAGAGCTCATCTTGAAGAAAGAGATGTTTGAAGGATATGGCCGTTCATATTATGTCTGTGTAACGCCCGGATTTAAGAGTTTCCTGCATTTTCTTTTTTGCTAGCTGAGAATAAGATTAAAGCGATTCTGTCATGTTCGATTATTAGTGCATCTTTTGATTTGAAATTATTTTTGGTGAATGTGAAAACATTCATAAAACTTTTACAATGGACTGAAATATAAAATAAAAACGCATTTGTGTTCTGGCCCTACGTGTCAACTGTAACTGGGCAGATCACATGTTTGTTACACTGAGTCACTTTTGATTAATGGTTCATGTTAATTTCACTGCAATCTACATGTGATTTGCATGCAGTACTTGAAGACATTTTCTGTCTGCAATAGAAATAGTTGGTTTTTCATCAAAGAGCAGACCAAAAAGTCAATGAATATGACCATAGATTCAAATATACTTCTGCTTTAAACAAAGGGCAGAGATCCCTGGGGTATCTCGGAGGTACCCGAGATTAATTTGAGACATTAATCTCTCAAATTAATGTCCTTCAGAACTTCCAGTTTAAAATTCCATTATATTCAACAACAGAAATAGGTGGAGCAAGTTTTATTCTGATCCTAATGACTTCTAATATTACTGGTATAGAAACGGATGGGTATAACATGTCCAACTTTTAAATATTTAAATTAAATATATTAATACTTTCTTGTCCAGTGCTGACAATTGCTAGCCAACTGAAAAAAAAATGTATAAATTATACCATAGCTTAAGTCAGTTTTTAGAACAAAATTATGCTTTGAAAAGGCATGTTTGTTACATTTTTAAAATTTAAAAAAAATCATCACAATGTTAACAGAAAGATAGTTATATTTATCTATAGTTTATAATACTGGATTGGAAAAACATGTTATGGATATTGTTACATCACCACGTAATAATAGCCATAAAGGTCACTGAATGCAAACCCTACAAATCTGGATAATTTAAGTAAAAATAAAGAGGAAATCTGCATAATTTAAGTAAAAAATGAAAATTTGGCAGACATTAAAGCCTGGTTAAGCTCCCACGTAGAATTAATTTCAGTTCTGTCTTGGATCAGCTATTTAGATTAGAAACGTTCAATGACAAACCTCCTTGTTGAAATTCTATTAATCTGTGAAAAACAAAATTTGGAGAATAAGCCTCGTAATGCCTGTCCCTATTTTGCTTTAAAAGATTTACGTCGAAGCTGCCATCTAGGTTATTCAGAAAAATGAAGAAGGGACAGCTGAAAATCTCCAGGTCGTGTCTCAAAGTATCGGTTCAGAAAACCACTCCAAAATAAGGGTTGTCTTTGTAAACTTCCAACAATCTCATAAGTCTGTGGTGATCCTTAAAAGAGAAACATTCTCCGTATTCAATGCAAAATATAAAAGAGACCACGATTAAGGGGGGGGGGAAATGCCACTGAGCCCAAAGGAAATCTTGGCTTGTGTTTCTCATGCAGAATTCCCTCTCTAAGGTTACAGGTCAGACAGTCTATTTTGGAAGGGTAGAAATGCTCCGTGGAAGTTTGTGTTGTGGTGTGTAAAGGCTGATTCTTACAAAAAAGAGAGAAAGCACACACACATACACAAATAGCCTTACTGAGTGGGGCAAGCTTCTTGTGGGATGTTAACAGACTTTTTTGATTTGCAAAAGTAGGGTAGTGAATTCAATGGATTTAACAAATGGATTTGTGAAATGTCATTTATTTAAAGGAAATTAAGTTCGAAGAACGGCCTAAGAACTTATGAGGCACACAGCTGACTCAACTCCCTTAAGTAAAAAGTATTAGGTGTAACTGACAAGTAAAAATACTGTACAGCGGTTTATTTTTATTCGCTTTTAAAAACGGAACAGGAGAGACTGAAGGCAACTGTTTGGGATTTTAAAGTATCTTTTAAAACAAGTTTGTAGATACAAAAAAACATTTAGGGTTACCGGCGTGGAAAACACATATATCTGAACTTTTTGGCATTTTAAATTTTAGACAGTCTCTCTAGATGACGAGTTTAAGCTTCAGCTGTTCACCAAATTTTATATGATAAAGTTGAGCTTGAAATGCTTCTTGCCCCGTAGCAATTAATTATTCTAGAAAAGGGCAATTGAGTGGCGGGATGGACCTCTGCTCGTTTGCCCTGTCGATTTAATTGGCACATTTATTTTAGTTGCTTAAAACTCACATCGGTTGGACGTCATGCTGAGTGGTTTAGGCGACAAACGAGGAACGAAAACGCCACCGGGGATAAATAACACAGAAACGGGGTCACAGAGCCACATCGTACAAGAGAACCTCCTGCCATCCAGCGCAACCCTCTATGCATATCGATTCCCTTTCAAGTCGGTAGCTTTGGGGTCGTTCACCCTTGAGCAATATTTTCAGCGACGCTGCGCGTGATCCTAGCGCAAGAGGTGGCCAATTCAACAGAGCCTGACAGTTTGAGGTGCGGGAGTGAATCTTTCAGAACAACGCGACTTTCAAATTCACTCCATCCGCTCCCGTCCCGTTAGAACTCCACAAATATGTTTTGGGGCGGTCACTGTCCGTCGCAAAGGCGAGCCCCCACCTCTCGCAAAAGTGCAAGGTGCGACCCGCTGCTGGACAATGAGCGAGCCCACCGAGCCTCGTCTCCAGCCCCCGCGGGCGCGCAGCTTCATGCTGCTGTAACGCAGACGCAAATCGTGCGCCTAAAGCACATCCGCGCACCCTGCTATTTTTCTGCAAACTACTTTTTTTTGTGGCGGTGGGAAGAGAGGAAAACGACGCCCCAGCGCTGAAGCGAGAGGTGGCGTTTCCATTAATCAGCTGTCAAGCCACACAGAGCACAGACACGGAAAGAAAAGAACAAACGCCGACTGGAGCAGCGCTCCAAAGAGAGCTGCGAACCCAGCCGCAATCTTTTCAGAACTGGAGGCGCTCAGAAAGATTTAAACGGCCTTTTGTTTGGTCCTCTGGGTACCTTTTCTCCCTCGGCTTTGTTCTCCAGTTTCCTCCGCTGCAGTTTCCATGGCTGGCGAGAGACCATCCACCAAAAATGCTTTCGCTCCCGCCCCCAGCAGAGAGACGGTCTTCCTTTCTTCTTCCTCTTTTCTTTCCGCCGCTTCCTTGCTCTCGCAATAATTGAGTGGCTCCCTTTCTCGCTGCCGTCGGGCTGCTCTCTTTTCCAAGATGCGCGAAGTCTGGCCAGCTTCAGCCTCGATCTGCCTGCTGGTCCGGAAAGATCTCTGCTGGAAAGCGCTCAGCTATACGTCAGAGACCCCGGTTCGGTGCTTGACTGTCTCCCTTCCCTTCCCTTCCCTTCCCTCCGCGTATTTGTAAAGGGAACATGAAGGATCAGCTCGCCTCCTTTTCGTTCACATGCTCCCCATTCTCTGCTCCTCCTGTGCCTGTTCAATCAATTCCGTCGCGAAGAATAGGTTTGTGGCAACCGAGAAGGGCATGAATGGAGACCCCTCCCGCTGCATGACTCAGCGATCACCCAAGCCCATTTTTCTGCACCATCTCGGGGGTGGCTCCGCATCCTCAGGCAAGGCACTTTGTCCTCCCAGGAAAACATTTTGCATTTTGATTCATTCCATGTGCTCAGTTGTCTTGCACAAAAACTGCAATGTGCCCATCGGTGGTTTCGTGGACGTAGGGTTTTTATTCGTGATGACCCCCATCCCAATAAACAAGCCATAATTAGCAACCTGGAGCACTTTCACATTGTTTCGTAAGTGCAGACCAGACGTGCGCAGGGAAGAATAAATGAGATATGGAACATCTCAACCTCTTGTCCCCAAGGGGTCAGCCCGTTCTTGAAAAAGATGACAGGATGATTTTAAAAAATAAGGGAAGTGCTTTGCTCATCGTCTTAGATTTTTAAGGGAAGAATAATTTTAAAAAGCCACCCAGTTTTTAGAGGTAGAGTCCTCCAGGCACTACTTATATGCCCAACTACAACAGGAGCTGAAAAAATATAGTGATATATAAAAATATAGTGAAAAAATATTCTCTCTTAAGAGATGAATGTTCCAATAAATCAAAACATTTTCTTTGTTGATGCATTTTATTCTTTCCAGAAACTGAAAATCCATTACATGTATAGTGTTTTATCTTCAGTAAGAACAAGTTTTAGGCACATATTGGAAACTCCTTTTTGGCATTCTTTATCTCCACACTGATTATTTTGAGACATAAGCTCCTCATAAGTGGACTCATTAGAGAGATCCTTTCTGGATAGATTTTAATATAGCACCTGTGACACATGCTTTGTTCTCTACATGTTCAACCCTGTTCTCAGAAAGTAATAAACTGTAATTCATTTTTGTTAGCAAAGTAAAAATGAAATAAATGTTTTAAGGATAAATAGACCTCATGTAGATAAATTCTTCACGTAGAATACTACTATTAATGAATGCAAAGCCATTCAAAGCTCTAGTTTCAGCTGTGTTTCAAACATTTGGAAGAGTGTTGAGTTTGAAACAACCCTATTTTGAAGTAGACACTTCCAAAATGGAGAAAGACCATTTATTCCAAATAATTTCTTTCTTTTTTCCTTAGGTTCTGGGTGGAAAGGCACTTGAATAAATGTTCTCTTTAAAAATTCACTGGAGTAGATGGAATATGTCAAAATATATTTTCTATTTTAAGAATCAGTATGTGCACAAGCTTACAAAATCACATATTAAACAAAGCATATCATCAGATTAACAAAATATAATTCATTGATTTTTTTTACTATAGCCTTTTTTATGACAATACACTTTAATACATTTAATTTCTATTTTCAAAATCCAACTTCATTACTAAAAGGCACTTCTAGAACTCTAATGCCTCACATCGACCATGAAAACCTCTAATACTCAAGATGCAAACAAGGGTTCTCTTTCGCCATATCACTCTATGGAAACTCTGTATGATGGATGCACTGATAAAATTGCAGCTCCAAATTGTGTCTCCAGAAATATTTCTCTATTTTCTGTTATCTTCTGTTCAATCTAGCTGCTAACAGAATTATCTTGAAATAAGTTCCTAATGGAGAGAGTGGCATTGATGAAATATAACCAAAGCACAGTAAACTGGAATACCAAAGTGGACTCAAACAACACTCTTTTCAATAGAAAATTAGAGCATGAAGAATAAATCACAATAAAAGGAAAAACCTTATCAAAGGAGAGGAGCAAAACATCTTTGCATCTTTAAAAATGAAGAATGCAAAAATTCATTATTAAAATAATGAATGTGCATTGTGTGGGACTATTAAAGGATCATTTATCCATAATAATCTATCTTTACAAATGTGATAAAAAAATTAAGCATCTATCTTTCACTGCTAGTGAACACCTTTTCCAGAAAGCAATTCAGGGTAGTGGAACATTTGCACATATACACACATATTAATATGTGCCCATATTCATACTGATTTATTAGTATTGATCTATTCCTAAAGCCATGGAAATGCCAATATCAGCATTCAGAGTTGTCATGTGGGCTTTTAAAACTGAATAGTATGTATCCTGCGTCTTGTCATATAGATTTACCAGGGGCTGGGGGACAGGAAGAATAAGCCACTTCATGGTACAGGGAAAAGTAAGACAATTCTGAAGACACAAATTGTTGGTGAAAATAAGAAATGAATAACATTGTCAGGAAATGGTGCAGATTTATCATACGATAATTACTAAAAAAACAGACTCCTTCAGGACTGGGATGTTATAAACACTGTGCAATATAAATACATGCATCACATTAAGATCATGTGCATGGATACATGCACTAACACACAATTCTCTTATTAGAACAGTATTTGCGCTGTAGCCTGGAGATAACCAGCCTCATAGCAACTGTGTACAGATTGAAAAAAAGAATTCCCATCTTTACCATCAACTTGCACAACCTCTGTTCCAGCATAATCAATTTCATATATAAATGAAGGAGATGGAAATAGTATTTCAGGATTAAGGAAAGCGCAACAAGCAGATTCCAGGGGAAGTCACATTGCCCTGATCATGGATAAGACTACAGAGGGCTAAAGACATGTCTTAAAACCTTCCTTCCTTCCTTCCTTCCTTCCTTCCTTCCTTCCTTCCTTCCTTCCTTCCTTCCTTCCTTCCTTCTTTTCTTTCTTTTTGGGGTGACTCTCATGTGTGTAGCTTGAGAGCAGAAACAATAAAAATGAGAAAAACTTGTATAATATCAGCCACTATCACCCAGTGGGTTGTATATCTAAGAAAGAATCCTGGACTAACCTAATAATATCTGTTCATTAGCAGGGTTACTACCCTATACTGCTTCTTAGGATATTTCCCTACTGCCGATGTTCCCTCTTCCTAATTAAAAACAGCAACAACAGTTTGAAGCCAACCCAAGCTCATCTTCATTGTTGCTGACCTTCATAACGTTAAGTACTGTACATGGAAACAACCAGTGCTCCCTCCACTGGAATCAGCTCCTCAGTTCTCCTATTTACAGTAGTTCCTATTTCATATTGTGCTCATTTGCCTGGAGAATTTCTTTCCAAAGTAAAATGCAGATCCTCTGTGGGGAGGGAGAGAAGCAGCGCTGAGCCCAAGCCCATTACTGTAGTAAAGGGAAACTGCTTTAAATCTAGTTTGAGACTGGCAATAAATAAAGAGAAGGGGTAGCATGGGATATCACAGGCAGGGTGCTGAGCCAGTGGTAGCTCATGTAGATGTACTATTACTGTTTTTGAGAAGATTGCAAGCCGGTTAAAATTTTGCAATTGGTCCCATGGTTAGACTGACAAAAATCCTGTACTGCAGGCTGGAGGCTAAAGGCAGCCTTGCATTTTTATTGGTAAAGCAGTACATTTGGTCATATTTTACTAAAAAAAAAGCAAAAAACATTCCCGCTGCCTCTTTTTTAAAAATCCTTATTCATTTAAACTTCTGGGAAGTGAGATAAGACACTGCATCTCTTCCAAGCCCTCTGCGTGCCAGTTTCCTTTCACCTGGATCCGACATTATTCTTCCTATTTCTTGAGGCACAAATAAAAAAAAACACCTCTCTTTTTTCTCTGAAGCGCGTGCCAGAAGATACACCTCCCTTAATAAGAAACAAACATGTTATATCTCAATTTGGTCATCCGTTTTCTTAAAAGAGGAAAGTAATGATAAATTCTTTTCCCAATAATTAAATGAAAGTAGGATCTCCTAGTGAAAGGGAGATCTGGAAGTATCCATTTTACAATCCATGTATGATCTATCACTTTCTAAACTTCAGAGATGAAAGGTAACAATTATAGAAACTTGAATTTCCACTGCCATAGATTACTACTGTAGTACATAAGCTGTAGTCTTCGACTCAACACATCTTGGCCTTTTCTCCATATAATCAATTAAGTTTCCTGCTTTGATTTGAACAAATACTCTCCTTATGTGGTTCATTTGCTTCCACTTTATACTTTCTTACTCATGAGTGGATGGCATATCATAAAGTTCAAAACTCATATCTTACTTTAATGCTTCCAGCCGAGAAGAACTGGGAGTACAAGCTCAAAGCTATTCCTGTTCCGCTGTTGGCTTATGAATCATAACTTATTTGTGAGTATCAAAGCAGGTTGTTCTTACTACCTTGTCACTTCTATGCAATGACATGAAGAGTAATATACAGAGGGCCCCAAACAGACAAGGATTTCCAGAAAAGCCAGTTGGAGAGGAGAAACAGACTTAGCCCATGAGAAGACACTCAGTCCTGAAGAGCCAACAGGGCCAGAGGATCTCATGGTTGACTGAATTCCTCAGCTCTATTCTTCGCCTTCTCAATACATCTTCTCCAACAGAACAGCAGTGCTCTCATAATATGGGCCTCTCTACTCTTTCCCCTTTTATCATCACTCATATCTCAACTATGACATGACTGAAAAGGGTTCTGATGGGAAATAAGCTTCAAATTAGCATATATCCCCTTCGCACAATGAAAGCATTAAGCTGCTGCCGTTTCAAAGCCAAAACAAAAAGCAGCCAGACTTCTTTTATTTTTTTACAAAAAAAAAAAAGCAGCAGGGTTTGAAGTTTAATTATATGCCTCCGTGGCTGTCCCTGTCCCTAGTGGTTATTTTATTTCGCATGTTCAGCTTGAAATTGTACTCTTTAAAAATCATAAATATAATAAATAAAGTGCGTTGCAAATCAAGGAGAATTTGATTTGAACATGGAAAGTTAGTTGTTTTGCTGGTTCCAAGCCTGGAGCCAATTCACGATAAGTCAGTGCCACGCTTACTTTTTCTTTTAGTGGCAACATGTTGCTTTTTCATTCATCAGCTCCCAGATCGGTTGGATTTCAATGTCCTTGATTCCCAGCCAGCATGTATGGAGATAACCAGACGTGGCAAAGCAAAACATCCATTCACTCTACAGACTCAGCACTTCTGGAAATCCCAATATACCTGTTAACTCAGCCTGAGCATTGATTTCCAACCTAGAAATGAGTTGTTTCCAGTTGGACGTTGATTATCATCTAAGCATCCTGAAAGATCACAGAGTATGTATAGGGTGACCCAAAAAAACGGGAATTTTTGAAGTGCGTATTGGCAGACATGAGCAAGTGTATCGCACTGCGGGACAGCGACCTTGAGCGAGTAATTTGTAAAAAATGAAAATCCCATCCTTGTTTCTTAAATGGCATGTTTTAAGGTTTCAATGACTACGAATAAAATATTTTTTTTCCATCACTCTTGGTTTTATTGGATTGTTAAAAAGTTCCCGTTTTTTTGGGTCACCCTGTATAAACTTAGAAAATGTCCGAAAACAAAGCTATCCATGATGTCTGATTTGGGAAGGGTACAATTTTGCTTTCCCTGCAACTTTATATTCATTCGGCAGGATGAAGTTTTTCATTTATTGGAATCCTTCAGAACTGGAGATTCTTGTCAGCAAAAGATGACACGAGAATCAGAGGATTCTCAAGAGAGAGCACCGTTTTTCTTTGAAAACTCTGCTTCACTGTCCGTGATCAAGAAATTACAAGTAGACTCCATTCTCTTCCAGTATTCTCCAACGTGGTTCTCAAATGAAAAATGTTTCCCATAGGAAGGAATCCTGTGCCTTTTTGTCTTAGGTTATCCGCTAAAAGTAGGCATTAGAGTGTGACATCTTTTTCAGGCCACCTTCTTTTTAGGATTTCAGCCAATCTCAAAACGGTCAAAGGACATTACCAAACCATTTTGCGCCACATGGAGGGAACTGACAGCAAAGTGGGTGGATTCAGCATGCTTCCCTTCCTTTACTTTCTGCATCAAAAGGATTTTGAGCACAAAAATCTTACATTCTCAGCATCTCGAGGAGACGGAGAAGCAGCACTTCGAGCTCAACGCATGGATCCTACTAATGTCATTTACAAGAGTCCTCAAACCATTTTAAGAAGTGAAATAGATCCACTTCCTGTTAGATGCAAAGGAAAGACACAAACATTTCTATGCCATTCGTAGACCGGACTGGTCCAAGACATTTTGTTTTAGAGGTAATAGGAGGGGTACTGAGTCTGTTTGTTTCCGCACTTGGCTCATCTAGTTCTTGTAACAAAGCTTATCAATGCCTGATGTGATGCAACGAGGGGTTTTGTTCTTCAGCAGATGCAGAGCCTGATGCTGATTTATGCTGACAGCGAGTAATGATCCAAGGTCACCCAGGGAGGACTGGTCTCCTTGCTCCTACACATCATGTTGGTTTCCATCTCCTCATCCCTCTTTGGAAATAAAAAAGTGAGAACTAACGACACACTCTCTTTTCATTGCATCCAAAATGATCTACTGATTGGCATTTCCATAGGGACAGCGTACATGCTAAGCCATTTTTATTTTATTTATTTATTAAACTTATATGCCGCCGAATTCAAAATGACTCTTGGCAGCTTACAATAAAACAAATAATATAAACAATTGAAAACATCATCATCATTATGAAATAATGTGAAGCAATGTGAAATCACCACTGCCTGTTCTTGAACTGGTGTTTGGCCTTCAAACACTTCAAGTTTTTCCCATGAACCTAGGATGTTGTAATGTATTGGCACAGTGTATGGGTGAACCCACACAGTGTGGCTTTTTGTAAATGACAAATGGAAATTTTGCCAATGCGTGGATTTTTTTGTATGGCACCCAGTATGCCCATAACCACTAGGATCACCATGGCTTATTTATGACATAATCTTTTGACTTTGATTTTCAGATCTTGATACTTTCTGATCTTCTCCAATTTGTTGTCTTCTATTCTACTCACTCTGGTATTGCCATATCAGTTATCCACACTTTCTTCATTTCAACCATAGTTACCTCTGGTGTTTCATTTACATTATGCACCAAGACTTTATCAGTTGTATTTGGAAATCCCAGTTATTTTAACCTGCTCATTATCAACTACTTTTTCAAAACTGGCACATGATCATTTTAACAGATGTTCCAGTGAATCATTTTGGCAACTGTGTTATGTCATTGTTTATAATCATTGTGTGATATTTCTGACAAGCTGATTACACGATCTATTATTTCTTCTGGCTCTTTGCACAATCTGCACTTTGAATCCAGAAAAGGATATGATTTCAAACCCACCTAATATCAGTAGTAAGTTTGAGAATACTGGAAGAGAATGGAGTCTACTTGTAATGA